>JANIJI010000017.1:2140000-2297500 GCA_024500535.1 Leptonema lineaticorne
CGAGTTATACGTCTTTTTACAACTTGATTCGTATCGTTCCGCAACCACCGTATTCGCCTGAAGTGACTCCGTGCGACTTTTGGCTATTCAGCAAACTCAAAAGGCCAATAAAAGAGGAGATAAAAACCGAATCGAAGAAGGTCTCGAAGGCTAAACCGGAAAAAGACTATTCCGACTGTTCGGACAGGGATTACTTTGAAGGGCATGAAATTGATTTGGAAAAATAAATAAAGAATTTACATTTTATAAAAAAATTCACCTTATTTTTTTATCATAGCGTTATATATATATATATATATAAAGATTTTAATGTTTATAATTTTCATATATTTCTTTTCTAATTATATTATATTAATGTTGCAGAATAAAAATATATGTAGATGTATCCTTTGTACGATTTTAACAAATATTGAATTGTGCATTTAAGAAAATTATATTTTTTTTTTCAGTTTTCATATCCGTTATGCGGAAAACTATACGTAGTTTGGATTATGCAGAACTTTTAGAAAAACCGTCGATGTTCAAACTTTACACTGCAAAACTATAATTTATTTTTATATGTAATTAAATTGAGATTATAATATTTCAAAAAAAAAAAAAACATAACGTGAATTAATTTCGTGTTTTTATATATATATATTTATAAAATCGCAGACTGCATTATGGATATTTTTGCATACAAATAAGCGTACGCATAAATATTTATTCGTGTTACTCCTATTTATATATGAATCAATTTCCATGAAATCGAAAATTGAAAGAAAAATGAACGATAAAATAAAATAGAAAGAAAGGTGCTGAAATTGAAATCAATCGTCGAATCGGCGATTTTTTTTTTATCTTCAAATTTATGATGTGTTTTGTGAATGATATGTGTTTGTTTTAGCGTTTCGTCGATGTTGCAATTTTCGTATTGAAAACTTTTGCCGCGAATCTCGCATAAATATTGCCAATAACACACGATTTCAATAATAATAAATATATATATATATATATACGACGATCGCGACTACAAACGAAACAGTTAAGAACGATTATAAACTGCGATGACAATAATAATACAAAAAAAAAAATCGAATATGAGCATCGATGATTATTGAGATTGTATCGTTGAAAGTCAACGGATAAAAGTGATAAATTCATAATTATAATATATAATAAAGAATGATGATAAATAATATAATATTTAAAATTGTTTTTTCATTGATTATTTATAAAAAAATAAAATCAATTAACTTATTTATATTCATCTAATAATAATTATGTTTGATAATTTAAGTTGATTATTCAATATAGTTATTAAAAAGTTGAACGTTTCGAAAGTCATACTGCTTTTTGAAAATTATGAAGCACAGCTAGAAAATTCTGAACGATGAAAATGTATCGATATATTTTAACGATTTTAGAGATTTTCTGCACATATATCGGTTCGTTTTGTTGAATTTTCAACCCGTCATTAAGCGCAAAAATATGAAACGCTCGCTTCGTTTTATTTCGACGAACGGCATAAATATAGTGGATGAAAATAAATCTGCGGTCGTTCATTTCGTCTGTTATTCATTATACAGATATTTTGCCGACAAAGATGAAAAAGAAAAATAGAAAAAAAAAATAATAATACACCATCGGTTTACGTTATAAAAAAAAAATAAAGCGCATTAAACAAACGAAAAGTCGAACGATAACCAAAATACGACCATACACTTCCGATTGTTGCTCCCGTTTTACTCGAAAGAAGAAAAAAAAAATAGAATGACCCTGACTAATAAATACCGATAACTACTATTGTTTCAAAAATAAACTCTCTCATTCGATGCGATAATAAATTATCTTAACGAATTTTGAGAGATGTTTATTCGTTTGAAATGTACGCCGTTTTTTTATATTTTTTTTGATTTTAAAAACATTACTTTAATACAATTAATATTTAAGATATAATGCAAAAATTAAATAATAAAAATTGATATGTAATAAACGATATGAAAAAGTTTGAGAATCTTCGTATTTGATAAGGAATTTCGTATAAAACGGGAATACGCCGAGGATAGAACGTCAGTGTAAAATTTTGTATCGTTCTCGATCAACGAACTAATCCTTTTTCGAGTATATATATATATATATATATATATATATATATATATATAATATTTATTTTGATTAATTTATAAGTGTACCGTAATGTATATAAATGCGTATGTGCGTGTATAAATTGAAAATTATTTTTTTAAGACAATTTAATTATTTTATTATGTATATTACTATAAAATTGAAAGCTTTTTTTTTTAATTATGAAATATAATTATGTCACAATTAATGATATTAAAATGCATTCGAGTGTCTATTTGTAGAACGTTGGCATATCTGGTTCATTATTAAGAAATACAATTTAGATTGCAACGACCTAATTTCTAAAGTTGTATGCACTTGTTGCAGCTGATATTAATATTAAAAAGACAACAATAAAAAAATATTATATATATATATATATATATATATATATATATATATATATATATATTATATATGTTTCTAATTTTAGTTTTTCAATTTTTCTTTAATTACATTTGATTTATTTTCTGCTAAATATATATATATATATATATATACCATATATATATATATATAAATATATATCAATTCAGTTCTGTCTTTATATGACTTATGTGTAAATATTTTCATTTCGTTTTAGCAGGGTTTCCAATTTCGATTTCCGCCACATTTCATCAAATTTATTAATTCGAACGTATCAATAGTGTCTAATTACTTTTTTCATTATTGAAGATTTAGTTTCTACAACAGATATATAAAAACGTCAAACCGAACAGAGTTGAGACAATATTTTTTCGACATTACAAAATTTATTATCCTTCAATATTATTAATAATTAGATGAAAAAAAAAATTTATGTATATGTATATAATATTGATTTTTTTGTACAATTATTTTATTTTTTGTTCGAAGTATATTTTATATATTAATATCTAAATTATGCGGTAAAATATATTTATATATATATATATATATATATATATATATATATATATATTTATACCATATATATATGAACCAAATAAGGTAAGAGGTTAATTAAACATTTTTATGACTTTTTTCGATCTATTTTTTTAATTTAGCTGTATAATAATTAGTTTCAATATTCATTATGATTTGATAAAAGGATATTTAAGTGTAAACGATATATATATATATATATATATAATTTATTTTTAATTAATATTCAAATAGATTTGCAACATTTTTTTTAAATATTGATAACGCTATTACAAAAATGGCGGAAAAATTTCATCAGATTTTTTTTTTCAGATACTATTATTTTATTTTATTTTATCGTTAATCTATTTATTATCTAGATTCTAGAATATTGTTTGTTTTTCTTTTGCAAATTCAAAATTAAAGTTTTAGCGCATTTTCGACGATCATCGCTAGCGCGAAAACATCTCTTCTTCGATGCGTTCGATTTTTCGCGCGCTTTTTTTTCTCCCATTTCCCGGCGTTTCGCGCTCGATTTTCCGATTTTTCCGATTCGATTTTTCCATACGCGCCGCGCGTTTCGAAACACCTGGTCCGTGTATATAATATAATAGACGATTGCCAGCGGCGTGGAACTCTAGGCCAGAAATAACTTCAGTTGTGGCGCGGCCGTTCGCGCGAAACTCCATCGTCGCGAAAGCTCCGCCGGAAAATTCGAACACTTTGCGCCGCATTTCGTCAAACCGGTCGGAGCTTTGCCGAAATTATATACGACGACCCGTACACCAAATAAATAAATAAATAAATTGAAAAATTCGCGCGAATCGAAAGATCATCTAAACAATCGCGATACGAGTACATATTTATTTTTATTATATATATATATATATATATATATATATATATATATATATTATAAAGTTGCGTGACGTGTGTGTGCATAATAAAAGCGCTATTTGAATCGAAAACGTTCGTCAGATACTTGAATTTTTTTTTTAAATTGTTAATATGCGAAAATTTCGTTTTCAACAGTTCGATGTCCGCTATAATTGAAATATTAATTATTTAAGTTTAGTATCGTTTTTCGATCACTTTTTTATTATATATATATTATGTGTATGTGGCGGATATTTTCAATTGAAAGATCGCGGATCGATTGATGGTATTTCCGTTTCGGAATATTTAATTTTTGGACTTTTGATCGTATTGAACAAACATTAAAGTATGTTTCATTGTTTGAATATATTCAATAGAAAATTTTCTATAATTTTTCAAAAATATTCAAAATTTTAATTATACAAATTTTTTTTGTTTTACAATGTTAAATAAAGTATTACATACTTATAAATTAATGAATATATATATATATATATATATATATATATATATATTGCATTGATTTCATAAATTAAATAAAAAGTTTTGTTTAACATTATATATTATATTAATGAACTTTTTAGCTCTATTACTTGTATAATATAAATTTAACATTTTTAATAAAATAAAAAACAACGTCTTATATTTTGATTTCTTAAAAT
This sequence comes from Leptonema lineaticorne, assembly GCA_024500535.1. NCBI lineage: Eukaryota > Metazoa > Arthropoda > Insecta > Trichoptera > Hydropsychidae > Leptonema > Leptonema lineaticorne. Next base: position 2,144,527 of record JANIJI010000017.1, read on the forward strand.
CATTAGAATATAGAAAAATTATTGATGAATAGAGGAAAATACATCTGTAATCAATTTTGTATCTCCCATTTTTTTTAAGAAAATTATTATATTTTGTAATACAATTAGAACGAATGATTTTTATTTATAAAATTATATTAAAAATAACGAGCGATTTTATCGACTATTTTATGTAAAATAAATATATATTAAAAGTCCATAGAAAATACAAATTTATTTTTGTAAATGAAAACATTATATATATATATATATATATATATATATATATATATATATATAAATTGTTATTTTTCGCAGTGAAAATAGCTTTAAGTGAATGTTTTTTCGATTTTTATCGACATGTCGTCAACTTGCGAATAATGCATGTTTATATTTCATGTATTCGACGACATCTTTTGTCTGTTTTTACGTTTCCTGTTTTCTATTACTATCCGTTATCAATTCGCTAAGGGAAATGCAATTATGCCACAGTAAAAGGGTTGAGTTCAGTGGAAAATTTAACATGAAAAACTATATATGATCACGACGAAAGTGAAATTCTTTAATATATACAACATTATTATTTTCAGCATATAGATTAAAAAAAAATGTTTTTTTTTCTCGCTTATGTAATATTTTGTGTATTTTTCTAGCATAAAAAAAATATGTTCTTATAAGGCTTCGCAAATTATAATATTAATGTCTTAATATGTTTATTCGAATTTACATTATAAATATATATATATATATATATATATATATATATATATATATATTATATGTTCGTTAACCGACGTTTTTATATAATAATGTATGTGAAAAGAAAAAATGGAGGAAATTATGGAATTAGCATCTGGATCGTTACTTTTGTGTAATGACTTTACTTTCTTTTATTTAGAAAAACGATGCTTTTCTAAGGATTCACATAAGCTTCGAGGTACACTTGTTAACCGCACCTTATAACGCGTCGTCGTAAGAAAGTTGTACTGTCTTTATTTATTTATTTTTTTTTTTTCGTTAACTATTTTCTTTTTCAACTCCACCATATTAGCGTTCGTTAGCCGTTTATTTATTTATTTTTATTTTTTTTTTCTTGTACATTTTTCTTCAGCGCGCACACTTCAACTATAATTTCCGCTTAAGCGTTAAAACAACGGATAAAGTTAATTTGCAATTTTTTCTACTTACTCGTGAACGGTGATTAAAACTTTACATTATATATATATATATATATATATATATATATATATATATATATTATAAATACAATGAATAGTAATAATATATTTAAATTTAAATTTTATAATAAATATAAATATGTATCATATATACATATATATAATTCTATATAGTATAGATTTTTTTAATAATTAAAATATTATTTAGATTTAATAGTATAAAAATATTTTTTTATAAAATTATTAATATTTAACGAAAAAATTTTTGGATATTTTTTTACGTATATATATATATATATATATATATATATATATATATATATATATATATTATTCATAACAACGTGTAAACGTTAAATTATAAATACGAAATCGAGTCGACGGGATTCGAACCGCGACTTTTCGACGCGCCGTCGAATAAAGTAAATATTAGCGCGAAAACAAAAAATACAACGGCGCGAGTGAAAGAAAGAAAGAAAGAAAGAAAGATGGACAGAGCGAGAAAAGGGAAAGAAATATACGGACGGACAGACGGACAAACAGACGTGTAGGAAAAATCTCGACGTAACGCGGTTCATGTTTTCCATCAGAGTTTATCTGAAGAGACGTCAATTTAACGTTTCGGACCACTTTCGGAATTTACTACGCGAACTTTATAAAAGCTACGAGAGAAGCTTTTTTTTTTTTTTGGTTTCTCCTCTTCTTGGTCGATATATAGCAGAACGTATGATTTAAAATTAACCGGACTGTTCATTTTATTATACATACATATATATATATATATATATATATATATATATATATATATATATATATATATATATATATATATATATATATTTATATATAATTGAGTGTTTAAAACGATATCATTCCGCAACCACCGTGTTCGCCTGATTTGGCTCCGTGCGACTTCTGGCTATTCAGTAAACTTAAAAGGTCAATATGGGGACGTTGTTTTGATACGATTGAGAATATAAAAACCGAACCGATAAAGGTTTCGAAGGTCTTTTTTGATCTTTTTAGCTATTTTTTTTTATTGTATTATAGAATCGCAATTTACATGAAGATTTTCCTGAAAAAAAAATCATTCAATTAGTTATTATTATAATATATATAATATTTTATTAAATGAAATTGAACAGAAATAATTCGTAAAAGCCATTGTAATCGATTATAATTGCGTCGAAAATAGAATATAAATGTACTGTTTAATATCTAAACTCTAGTTTACATGTCGAATGCACAATTGAAATTATCTATAGTAGAATTTTGAAACGATAATATGTATATAATATTGCATTCAAATTTGATTACATTGCGTTCGAATTCATAGATTAATATAATAGTTTAGTGAATTAACGAATCATTTTGTATATCGAATTAGATCTTTTTTAATTTTATGAGTATTGCCAAAAAAAAAAAATAAAATAAAATGGATTTTAGATTTAAACGAGACGCAACGCCACTGGTTAATTATTTAATATTAAGTAATATAATTTGATTTATATGGGGGGAGAAATAAACGTTGAAGTTTCGTGATGAAAAGGTTTAATTGTCTCATTTCAATTATGGGCTTTCAATTAATCCGCTTTAACCGCACGCGACGTTTGATTTTTAATCGTTTAAAAGAGCTTTAAATCTAATATAAAAAAAAGTTGGAATTATGATTAAAATTTTAATTATAGTTATATACGATAATTTTCATTTGAAATGTTTATTAAAAAAAAAATAATTATATTTTTTAACAATTAATATCAAGATTAAAGCGATAATAAAATATTTATCTGTTTTCGAAGATCGTCTGGTATTTTAACTGATGTCACTTTTAATATAATAATCTCTATAATTACCGTATTATATTTTAATGATAAATTTAAAAGTATTTATTGTATAAATTAAATTTAATATGAATAATTTATTATAAATAAAAAAACTAATACATAAAGTTCGAATAGTATATTACATTAGACCGTGGCGACATCTTACGTTAAATTTATACAATATTAAAAATATTGTTTTGTAATTAAGTAAAACAATTATATATATATATATATATATATATATATATATATATATATATATATATATGCACGTCATATGACGGGTTGCACAAACCGATCCAATAATAAATAATACCGAGTTCAGCCGTAACACGAAACCGTTCACGCGTCAACGTCGTATTTTTAACTTCGTCTAAATTAATCGTATTGTTTCATTATTTTTTTTTCTATCATTACAGTTGATTATTCAAAATCGCAATACGCAAACGACACAACAGCGACATAAAGTAAAATAAAAAAAAAATGTCTCAACAGAAGAAACGTTCCCGTCGTCGCTGTTGTAAAAAAATAAAATTCGCCCGCATGCAGTGTGTTAAAAATTTCATTGTGACTATATCATAATATACGAATACGGATTAAAAAGTTTCTTTAAAAAAAAAAAAAACACGCACGCACGCACATACGCATACACGTATACGTATATATATATACATACATACATACATACACACACACACACATATGTATATATAGTGGTCAGTATAGTATCGATATGTTGGGCTGTATGAGCAGCTGGAAACTTGTACCGGAGCGGTGTTCAACTGTGTGTGCCTTTGTTGTTTTACAATGTTGGACGTGTTCAGAGGTCTCAAGAACTTGATCAAAGTCAACTACGTGCACATCGATTCGCCTGTATTCAGATTGCACTATTCGATAACAGTCATAATACTGATATCGTTCAGTTTGATTGTTACAACCAGACAGTACGTCGGTAATCCGATTGACTGTTTACACACGAAAGATATACCGGAAGACGTTTTGAACACGTATTGCTGGATTCATTCCACGTACACGTTGAAGAGTCTGTTCAATAAGAAGGTAGGAGTCGAAGTGCCGCAGCCCGGCATAGGCAATAGTCAGGGTAAAGATGACGCGGGAGATAGAAAAATTTACAAGTATTATCAATGGGTCTGCTTCTGTCTATTCTTTCAGGTGAGATACATCAATATTTTAATTTCTAATATATATATATATATATATATATATATATATATATATATATATAACATATATATATATATATATATATATATATATATATATATATATATATATATATATATTTATTATATTAGAATATGTGTTTGATAAATGATGATGATGGTTAAAATTATTAATTTATTTTTTTATATATAGAAATCGTACAAATTTTTAAGATATAAAAAGTCTATATAAATTGGAAAGAATCTATCGTTTGATTATTTATATGAAATTATATATTTATATGCGGACGAATTTTTCAGTAATAGAAAAAGATTGAGAATCATTAAATACTAAGCGGTCTATTAAAAGAGTTCATATAATAAAAAAAAATTGTTTAAAAATTTAAAATATCGATTGAATTTTTGTTAGTTTAATAGTATTTAATAAGTTTAAATTAAATTTAATAATAATATTATTTTTTTTAAGTATAATTAAAAAATAAATATTTTGTTAATTCATAATCTATATATTATTATAGTAGAAATAGAAAAAAAAAATTTTCGTCAGAAAAAAATAAATTAATATAATATTAATAATTGATTTAATATTAAAAATTTTACAATTTTATTTTCATATTTTTTAATTAAATAATAAATAGATAATGTAAAGCAACAATTTTTTAAATAATTTCTATGAGAAAAAAGTTTAATAATTGTATATATATATATATATATATATATATATATATATATATATATATATATATATATATATATATATATAAACAAACGTACTTAAATAGTTTTTTATATATTCAAAATCGCGAAGATAGTTAGATTTTTGGGGGTCGTCTAATTTCTATATAGAATAAATATTTATTTTCACATTTTAATATGTAGCACGACTAATAATAATAATAATATAATAAAAATGGTGTCAGAACCGCTGTCGATTTTCTAGTATAAAATATACGAACCGGCGTTTTTTATTTATATAATATACAATAAATAATATTAAAAGGATTTAAATTTATTTATTATACACATTATATATATATATATATATATATATATATATATATATATATATATATATATATATATATATAATACGCGTTATAGTGATCGAAAATAGTGCTTTTTTCAGTAGAGAAAAATCTTTACTGAAAAATAAAAAAGATTCATTGTGGTTACATTCTGAAAATAATTGTAACAATGAGCTCATTGCAATCGTTTTGAAGACGCCACGAATCCAAAATTGAGTTCATAAAAAAAATTTATTCGTTCTTCGCCTTTTAATCACTTGAAAATATTAACGGATTTTTTTTATTATATCCATAATATGTGGTGCTGTTGGTTTATTGTGTTATATTATTATTATTTTTTATTATAAATATTTTTTTTTGATCGATAAAAATACGGTTTTATGTATTGAAATATTCGTTTGATGTTTGTAATGATGGTAAAGTATCGCACTTTTGTACGAAAAATGTCATATATATTTTTTTTAAATTTACTATATATAACACTTTTTATAGCTAATTAGTAAATAAATTGATTTAATAATAATAATAATTTTAAAAAATGACAAGATTTTCATTTAGATTGAAATATTATGAGATGGATAAAAAATTACGATAAATTATTTGATGTATATTTTGAGAAACACTGATATAAAATTTCGCTTTTCAATATTTTTCTTTTGATAATTTAAAGAATAAATATGTCATATTTGCTATTTTATATTGAGCTGACGACTAAACTTCATAAAAAAAAATAGCTAATTCAATCGCAAGAATCTCTAAATAGAAACTTAGATGTTTTACAAGTCGTAGTTTAATGTGTTTATATGTATTTATTTCTTTTGAACTTTGCAGTTAAACGCAATAAAAATACCTTTAATATCACAAAATTGCAATAAAATATTTCAAGAATTACTAATAAAACAAATATTGTTTCTTTTTTTTTAATTTTAGATTTTTTTCGAATTTATATTGCTGCAGGTCTTTTTCAGAATATTTGATTTTTTTACAGGTCAAAATCGCGAAATCCAACATATTTTAATAATTTTTTATTAAAATAATTTCATTTATAAACGCATTTTCGACCATTTTCAAAACGAAATATTATTAATATTTTTTTTTTTTTGAGTCAAATCTAAAATTTATTACGCGTTAAATCGAGACGTTAATTAGTTTAACGCGAATCACGTTTAAAAACCGATTTATCATTTAATATAAATCACATCTTTATGATAAATGAATACGTTTATATATTAGTCTATTAGTTTATATATATATATATATATATATATATATATATATATATATATATATATATATATATATATATATTTTGGTTCACTGATCATTTTTCATATTTCACACGTCAATTTTCTACGGCAGTTTCGAAATTAAGTCGTCGATCGTAAATCGCTTAAAATTAGTCGGCGTTCCTTTGGCCGATCGCCATTATGGAGCCATCATTATTGTCTCACGCTGTATATTATCATAGGTATGACAATAAAAACCGGTCGAAATTCAAAAATCGGGGATGCTCTGTTTTGACAACTGTTCCGGAGACCGCACTGGCTGTATTCCAATCGTCTGATCATGAAACATGAAGAAAATATATATATATATATATATATATATATATATATATATATATATATATATATATATATATATATATATATATATAAATCAACGTAGTTTCATGTCAACTGTAAAGCTTCATGTCAGATATTGCTCATGTTCTCTTGACTGAGACGTTCGTGTCGTTTGTCAGTTGCGTGTTTCGTGTGATTTTTTTTTGATATTTCTTAATTTATGTGATTTGTTGCAGTTTACTGTTATTTATATATTGTATTGTAAGTTGTGTTTATTTAGAAAATAGTTTTAAATACGATTAATTTTTTTTGTCGTTAGCTAAAATCACTTACGTGCATTGAGACGTTTGGAATGCACGAGATCCGATACGCGTTAATACGATTTAGAATTGATTTTATTAAATAATTAATATAAATGATAATGTGAATTATATATTTAAAAAGATTTATGAACAAATAAGGAATAAAATCGATTGATAACAAGGTGAATTTGATGGAAAAATGAATTGCATAATATACAAGTCGAATTTATTTTGTAAAATAAATTACATTTGTACACATATACACACTCACGCATATATATATATATATATATATATATATATATATATATATATATATATATATATATATTGATACTTGGATAAATTCTCTTACCTACATTAAGCCGCGCTTAAGTCTTGAGTATTCAAACTCGCGTTGCCGACATAAGTTATTTCACTAATATTGTATTTATAATATAAATTTACTTAAAAAATACGTTTTAATAAATCAATGATTTGACTTCAAATATTTAAAAAAAAGTGTCAATATATAAAAAATATATAAATAATGTTTGACTGATTTTAACACTGTATATTTCATTATTATTAATATTTTATTAATTTATGCAACATTTTTGTTTTAGTTAGAAGTATATATATATATATATATATATATATATATATATATATATATATATATATATAGTACACATTATATAGTAAATTATAATTATTATTATTATAAATATTTTTTTTTTAGAATATATTTATTTTCAAAGTATAAACAATGTCTTAATTAATAGAAAAATAAAAATGGCCGCTTTTATTTTGACATTTATTAATAGACTTTTCAATGTATTTTTTTTCTTACTTATTCGTTAATAATTGACAATGTTTTCGCTAGACGCATATTTTTAGTACTTCATTCATTCTTTAGATGAAATATATATATATATATATATATATATATATATATATATATATATATATATATATATATATATATATATATATATATAATAACATGTTTCTTTTCACAATCAGACCAATCGAAATACGATTTTCATTTCAAGGCTCCGATATTTTCATCCGTGCACAATGGATTCATTTACAAGGTTAAACATTTTAAAGCACATCATCGTAAAACCGAAGCCGAGATTATTGCGCGCGAAACATAATGTAAATTTTATTATTTAGAAAGATTATTACATTATATTGATTTCGTTTTGAATTAATTTAAATGTCGATCGGCCATATTGATTGGCACCGTTTCATTTACAACAATTTATACATATCAATTTACAAATCGTTTGTATAATGCAAATATATATATATATATATATATATATATATATATATATATATATGTATATATTGGATAAAATAGAAAATATTTGACTGTAACCAGTGCGAAAATTCCACTGTAAATATTTAACACGTCATTCATCCAGTTCAGGAGTCAATAGTAAAAATAGTAAAAGTTAATCCGAATCGAAATATTTCGTCACTTATACGCATACAGACGCGCATTGCGTATTTAATATTTATATTTTATATGCGTTAAAAAAAGAACTATACGGCTCGTTATATTGAAATTATTAATATTTATATGTATAAACAATGTTAAACGGACGTTTGATTGCTTGTAATTTGTACGACCATAAACCGTATCAATATATTATAATGTTGGCAGCGCTGTCGGTCGACGAAATTTAAACGTTTTCGACCATGTTTTTTTTTTTTTTAGTTGACAAATGGCGAACATCGCACTGATTGATGTATGGAAGTTCATAAAGTCGACTTCAATTAAGTGGAAAATATGTTGAAAATGATTCTAAGATTAATTTATCATCGAGATTCCGGTTTAAAGTAGAATATATCCGGTATATATATATATATATATATATAATATTTTATTTATATTAAAAGTATAATAATATTGTTGAATATATTATTAAAATATATATTTTTATATTAAAAAAATAATGAAATAACCGCAACAGTTGGATATATAATTTTTGATTGAAATTTTAAATAAAAATTGACGTTTAAATTTAACTATCTCAAATTGATTTTTAATCTTTATTTTTCCAATGGAAATAAATATATTGTTTATTAAAATTATGAAATAATATTTAAGTTGTTTTGGATGTTTAATAACGTTTGTGTTCGTATTATTATAATTCGTATCATTCTCTAATTATAATATGTAATAATTTTATTTTATTATATAATTATTAATTTAAACTACATATCTATATTTTAATTTGAAATTAATATTTGACAAAAAAAAAAAATGCGTAATATAGTATGTTTGTAGATTACACTTTTAAAGTGAGTAATTTTAACATATAAAAATAAAAATTTTAATTCATTATATAACCGTCGACACTTTTAGTATTGAAAATGTGTTATTTTAAATTTATTTATAATATCATTTTATCTGATGAAAAAAAAAATAGATAAACATTATTCACGGACCAGGATTTGAAATATAACTATGTTATATTTGCGTTAATCAGACGCTTTGACCGCATCGTTTCAAATTAATAAACACACACACATACATATATATATATATATATATATATATATATTATAGTCGAAAATGAACGATGCGCTTTCGGTAATAATATTTTTATGCCGTTATAAAGTGGTTATGGCCGCGAAATCGTGCGCAAAAGAAGAGTCTGTTTGTCTGCTATACAAGAATGATATTTATTTTGTGGTCTGGTCTATTTAACGGTCTTCTTTTCACGAATGCGTAGCGGAAATATTTGTATAAATCATAACTATGCCACAATAATAATAATAATAATAATAACAATAATAAATATTATAAAAAATAAAATCATTCTGAGTGTTGGCAACTCGATATTAGATGTCTTTTCTATGTTGGCAACACTGGATATTTTCTTTTGTCGTACTGATCGTCTTTTAATTATTATTATTTTTTTAAGTAATATTTTATATTATTATAATAAAAAATGTGTCATTTTTTTCTGTTGTATTATTAAATGATTCATATTTTTAGTATAAATAATGCAATCTTATGAACAAGAAAAATAATAAAAAATATTATTAAAATATTATATATCGTTTTTAAATATGTTATATATTTAGCTAAATGATTTAATAATAAAGTGTAATATTTTTTTATATTTAAAATTATAAATTATTATGATTGAATTAGAAACTGTTATTAAGATTTCAATTAGATATGTAATCAATATTTAGAACATTTCCAAATTATTTTATTAAAATGAAGAAGATACATTTATATATATTTTTTTTTTTTGATTGATTAATAATGCTATTTTTTACACTAAAAATTTAGATTTTTTTTTACACGGAATTTCCAATGTATGTTTAAGGTATTGTTATGATAAATGTGGGCGAGTTGAGTTTTTGACGTGATGAGTAATCTATGATGGAATCTATGAACGAACTATTTTGACATTTCTTGAAAAGATCACGTCAACGATTTTCAAGTTTTTCTAAAGAATACGAAAAAAAAAATGATATTAGCAATTATCAAATTGTATCGATGAAATTTGATCGATATTCATATAAATAAATACATTTCTATAGTTAAAATATTTTTTTTTTGATATTGAAATATATCAGTATGATTTTTTTTTTGTTACGTATAAAATTAAAATAAAATATTAATTATTTGCCTGAAATAAACGTCCGTTGCTCACGAATATACGCAAATAAACATGTATATCTATTTTTATTGAATTGAATTTATTTTGTGTGTGTGTGTGTGTGTGTGCGCGTGCGTGTATATCTTGTTTGCTAATTGATAAAAGCCATTATTTTGAATATAAATAAATTCGTATACATGATTCACATATTGAAATATTTGTAAATCGGATATGCAAAAATAACGTTAAGAATGCAGTTTTTCAATGAATTTCAGAATGCAAAATTTTCTATATGACGATCAAATTATTGTTTTTTATTACATATTATTTTCATCTAAAATTCTAGAAAAAAAAATATTAGTATTTTATATACAATACATTTTCTTATATTTTTTTATATTATTTTATTTATTTTAAAATGTTAAAAAATATGAATTCATAATTTATTGTATAAAATATTATATATTGATAATTTCTGAAGTTTGAATTTCATGAAAAATAAATTGGCAATATGAAATTTAGAAAAAAATCTGGATTTTTAAAGAATATCTACACAAAATTAAATGTGAAATATGACCTTTTTCTAGTATTATTTTTAAATCGAAATCTTCATATAAAAAATAGATATTTCGTTCTTAAAAATTAATTTATAAATATAAATAATATTTAATACTATAAAATTGATTGTAATGATTTTTTTAAATTCTTGATATTAGTCACATTTTTATTGAAACACACCGCGCACATAAAAAAAAATTGATTTATACCGTTAATTAATAAATCAAATTAAAACACAACCACACGATTTTGTATTCTATAATTTACATTTACGGCCTAGGCATTTTATTTCTGATATTTTCAGAGGCGATCAGCCGATTTCGAAACGTTCACATTCCATATTATGCAGATTTGACTCGGAATAAATAAATTATGTAAACGATTTATATATTTATTTATTTAAATCAAGAAGACCGAAGCTCATTTACTTAATTTATCCGTCTGAATAATATTTATTCGCCGTTATAAATAAATATATGGGTCGAGGTTTGGTTTTTTTTTTTTTTATTTTGTGCACGGCTTATTGTCCCGAAGTTTATGGCGGTCAATTAGTGTCGGTTCCCGAAACAACAATGGTCCGCTGAAAAGCTGAAAAAAAATCCTAAAATCGTAAAGCTTAATAATTCCGTGTAAATTATTTCTGAAACGTCAAGACTGAAAATACACCGGGCGTTCGGTGTTTTGAAACGCGAATCTAATTGTGATTTTGACTTGTCGCAAGAAAACGAGGTCTCTTTTTTTACTATTGCGATCAAAAACTAAGGTGAAATTGTCATTTTAAACTTCCGAGCATTTGAAAGGCAGATAAATTGTATTTTTTTTCGTAGGTTGGTAGGACTGTCTATAACATTTGCAAAGAGTCTGTTTGTCAAAAGATTTAATTATCTCCGAGTTACACATTTTTTTTATAATTCGATTCGTATCGTTCCGCAATCCCCGTATTCGCCTGAAGTGGCTCCGTGCAATTTTTGGCTACTTAGCAAACTCAAAAGATCAATGCGAAGACGCCGTTTTGATACGATTGAGGAGATAAAAATTTAATCGAAGAAGGTCTTGAAGGCTATACCGGAAAAAGACTATTCAGATTATTTCGAGGACTTGAAAAAACGTTGGTAAAAGTGCGTTTTATCGAACGGAGATTACTTTGAAGGAGATGAAATTAATTTGGAAGAATAAATAAAAAAAATATATTTTATAAACAAATTCACCATACTTTTTGATCACAGTGTTATATATGATACATATTTTAGATTATATATTATCGGTTTTAGTTATGAAATGCGGAATAAAAATGATAAATTTTGATCTATCCAGTGTATTAACAGCCTCAATTTTTTTTTTGTTCGACGGTAGCTAGAAATACATAAAAGTATATTTGCGGATTCGAATCGATATAATGATGGTCCTAATTAGCGTTTGACCGCGCGAAATGTAATCCAATTTTCATTTTTATTTTCGTTTTTATTACTCACGTTTCGAAATCGAACGAACGATTTTTCGTCAGCGTTTTCCATTATGTTTTCTAATCTGATTTTTCGATTTTTTTTCCTCTTTTCATTTCGCTTGCGAAACCGATTTTTTACCGGAAAATGCGGTAAATCAACGAAAATCCGAACGACGATTGAGCGTTCGAATTTGCTAATTTTGATTTTGTCGGGAGTTTAATTATATATTTTTTTTATAATCATTTCTATTTTTTTTCAATTAAATATTATATTATTGTTTTTATTCAAAATTATTTTAATAATGTATTTAGAGTATGAAGAAAGTTGAGTATAAAGTCAATGACTCGATTATAAAATTCTATCAATATTGAACAATATTTTAAGAATAGAATATTATTTTATATGAATTGTAAATAAAATTGGAATTTTTATTGACAAATAATGATAATCAAAAATCGTATAAAATTTTAATTATCATTGATTTGGAATTATTGTATAAAAAAAAACCGTTTTAGAAGTCGTCGGTTATTTTAGGACTCCATCTTCGATTATTTGAAAGACATTTAAATACGACTCGTGTGGAGTCCGTTAAATGCCAAAGTTGTAGCGTTTCAAAAAAAGATCTACGCGCTGAAAACATGACGAAAGAAAAAGAAAATAAAACTGAAAAAAAAAAGAAAATGTCGAATGGAACGTGAATAAATTGTCACGATAGTTAACAAGACGTGTCATTAATATCGGGAAAATTTAAGCGTTTTTCATTTAATTTTTCTTGTATTTTATTAAAAATTAGCTTTATTAAAAAATTAAATGATTAAAATAATTTATTTTTTAAATTAAGAAATTTTATAAATATCTTTATTCTTTTTTGGAATAATTAAATTCATATAGTTGAAAACGCATTGTTGTCACATATTAATTTATTATTATTATTATAATTTTTATATTATTATTAATTATTTTTCTGAAATTTGATTGCAAAGCTAATGATTCAAATCTGTAAAAAAAATAAGTCAAAAAATTAATTTGAAAATAAGGTCTAGGATTCAAACGTAAACTTTATTTTTAATATAATATTAAATATATTTTATATTAAATAAATTTCATACTAAATATACTTTATATTAAATATTCACAACAATTTTCACATATTTTCAATTAATAAATTGTGTTTCAACTATTATTAAGCATTATCTAAAACAATAAAGTTATATTTTATTCTCGAATTTTATTATTATGAGGTGTGTGTGTGTGTGTGTGTGTGTGTTAAAATGCATTTTGTAAAGGATGCTATTTTTCAAAATGCACTTTCAAGTGACTTTTGTGGGCGTTAAATTTATTGTCGTCTCTCATAATTTTTGTTATAATTAGGTTTAGCCGTCTAATAAAATTTCATTTTTATTTTTGTCTATTTATATTAACAAATTTTATATATAATAATCATTTTATATTATTTTTTTCAAATTTATAATCTATATTATATTTGAAATTTTTCGAATATATAATATGGATAATATGTTTTATATTTATGTAAATAATTATGAAAAAAAAAGTCAGTAATATTTTTATTATTATATACAATAATTGAGAAAAAATGATTAAAATTTTAATTTTATATTTAATAAAAAATTTATATTAAAAAAATATATTAATCAGTCACGAATATTAATCACATCATCAATACAGATATATTTTTTTAATATAAGCACAGATTTTTTTAATGCAGTTGAGTTAATGATTTAAATATTTATTATAATTTAAAATTATAAAAATATTTATATAGTATTTATTGATATATATGATTGAATCGTTCGAAAAAAATATCTATTTCTATACAATCGTTGCCGTGAAGAATAAAATTTTATATATACTGTTTTAAATATATATATATATATATATATATATATATATATATATATATATATATATATATATATTAAAATATATAGTGTCAGAAAATAGTTCGTATTTTCAGTTTTATTTTTCTTTACTCCCTTCGTATTCGACCAGTAATAGTTGGCAGTATATAAACAGAATTAACCCGTTACGTGTCACTTCGCGCTTTACACAATTGAGTTCACATTTTGCGAAATCGAAAATGTTCGAATCGACCGATAAAAATGCCTCGAGTCGTCGATAAATAAACGATACCGAAATCAAAAAACGATTATGTTTTTAATCGTGAAACGGAATCGTGAAAAAAAAAAACATTATTAAGTTATATTATTACATATATATATGTATATATTAAAATTAAATTATTTATATATGAATATAATATATAAAATTTTAAGAATAAAATATGGGTTAATGATCATCTAGTTGTGTCGGTTGTAAATTGTATGCAATAAAATCTGAATTTCGTTAAGCGAGGTCTGCACGTATATTGTTATAAATTGGTTGTCGATAGATATATTGTATACACGTATTATTATTATAAATAAATGCGTTGCAATCGTCAAAATATTTAACTCCAGTTAATATACAATTTATAAATTATTTCGTATAATTTCATACTGAATATATCCGCCATCTTTTTGTTTTGTTTCTATTAAATTTTTCATAGTGAATACATAGAATGAAAACGGTTTTAAAAAAAAATCGAATAGTAAATAAAACTAGAGAATGTTCGGCTTTCTCGTTAATTATGTTTACGCCTTCATGCAACAACGGTCATAATTTAAAATAATAAATGTCACCCTGTAATGCGTCGAATGCATATTTTTGGGGGGGGAATAGATAAAAATAGAATGTGACTTTCAATGAAAAACGCATAAAAAATGTTACGATTAAAATAACGAGATATTTATTACGTTATTATTATTATAATTGTGTATAAGAAATATCGTCGATTTTTCGATTTATATGAAAAATTTTGAGGTTAGGTTCAAAATATGACATAACCTCAAAATTTGCGATTTCAATGGGCGAATTAATTATTTTATTATTTAAAACATTATAAATATATTATAATTTGATGTTATATTGTTGTAGTCGATTTTTTTAATATTATTTTCATTTATCAGTATAATTATATAATATAAATAAGCGTTCAATTATATTTAATTTTAATGATATAAAATCTATGGTTTTCACAGTTGGCTAAAATTACAGAAAATTTACTAATTTATCAAAATTTTAAAGGTATATGTTAAAAATTAATTTTCGGCTTTATATAAATACGTTTATATAAAATGACTACATAGATAAATTTTCATCATAAACAGTTTCATCCGAAATTTTTTCTATTGCACTATATTTTTAAACGATGTCTAATATATATATATATATCGTAGCAATTAGGACGTTCCAGCTGTTAAAATAAAATACGCCTTATTTAAACCGACATCTAGTAAAATAAAAATAAAACACCGAAGAAAACAAAAATGGACGTGTCATTTTTCAAAAATTAATTTTTAACTGTTACGTGTCTCTAACTAATATATATATATATATATATATATATATATATATATATATAAAAGGAAAGGAAAAAAACTCTATCCGATTTTCAAAAATAGTTTTACGAGTCAACTACAATAATCGATCGTTAATTTATTGGTATCGAATTAAATATATATATATATATATATATATATATATATATATATATATATAATCAAACCGCAATATAAAGTTTACGAAAATAGTTTTGTAAATTAGCTGAGTGAGTCGTTTTTTTCGCCCTTTTATGCGATCGAATGATAAATCGTCCAACTTATGTTGAAAAAAGTCGGCCATTTTATTTTTATTTTTTTATTCCAGATTCGCTATTGTAGTGTAAATATTTAATCGATCGCAATTAATCTGCCTATCGTCGAATATACACATATATACAGTAGGGGTCAGAAAAAATTTCGACGTCATAATATTGATTATTATGAAATTATATAGCGTCCATTATATATATATATATATATATATATATATATATATATATATATATATATATATATATATATATATTATATAAACAGTTTTGATCGATTGATATCTTATTTTCATCTTTAAAAAATCGTATTTTTTTTCTCTATTCGATTTGTTGTTATTCAATTATGATGTTTGTTTCTCCGGTACTTCGATCACTTTTCAATATCCAATTGAGTTAAAATATTCTATATTTGCTCATTATCGATGACAATATATAAATCAATTAACAAAATTATTAATTAATTAAAATTTATGTGTGTAAAAAAAAATAATTTATATATTTTTTTTTTAATTTCAACAGGCTATGCTTTTCTATACGCCTCGATGGTTGTGGAAATCATGGGAAGGCGGTAAAATTAGAGCTTTAATAATGGACTTAGATGTCGGAATATGCTCTGAAATCGAAAGAAAGACAAAGAAGAAACTCATTCTGGATTACTTATGGCAAAATTTAAAATTCAACAATTGGTGGGCCTACAAGTATTATATTTGTGAGCTGCTGGCTTTGATCAACGTTATTGGTACGTAATATAATAAATAATATTTACATTGTTTTTATATTGTAATTTATGTGTTTCGTGTCGTTGATTTATATTATTTAATTTACAAATTGATTTTTTAGGTCAGATGTTTCTCATGAATAAATTTCTAGATGGGGAATTCATGACGTTTGGTTTGGACGTCATCAGTTATATGGAATCAGATCAAGAAGATAGAGTCGATCCAATGATCTACATATTTCCAAGGTATATAAAATACAGTTCAACACAAATTTATCATTATTATTACATAATATATAAAGTGAGCAAACATATAAATCATTTTTCTGTCAAATTCAATTCGATGCATTACATACGGAATGTATGTGAAATTTTACATTTCTCCATTTGAATTATATATAACACTGTGATCAAAAAGTGAGGTGAATTTGTTTCTAAAAATGTAAATTCTTTATTTATTCTTCCAAATCAATTTCATCTCCGTCCGATAAAATGTACTTTTGCCAAAGTTTTTTCCAGTCCTCGAAACAGTCGGAATAGTCTTTTTTCGGTATAGAATTCAAGACCCTCTTCGATTCGATTTTTATCTCCTCAATCGCGACAAAACGGTGTTTCCGCATTGGCCTTTCGAGTTTGCTGAATAATTAGAAGTCACACGGATCCAAATCAGGCAAATACGGTGGTTGCAGAACGATACGAATCGAGTTGTAAAAAAAACACGCGTAACTCGGAGATAATTAAACCTTTTGACAAACAGACGCTTGACAAATGTTATAGACACTTCTACCAACTTAGGAAAAAAATTACAATTTTTCTGTCTTCCTAATGACCGGGAGTTTTAAATGATAATTTCACCTTACTTTTTGATCACAGTAGTATATCATCAAAAATAATATTTCTAAAGATTTATAATTTATTTTCATTAAATATATATATTTATTGATTTAAAGATTAAATATTAATGATTATATTAATCTTTTAGGATGGTTAAATGTACTTTCTTCTATAAATTCGGAGCAAGCGGCGAGCTTGAAAGACACGATTCTTTGTGTATACTTCCATTGAACGTGGTCAACGAGAAAATTTACATATTTCTATGGTTCTGGTTTATCATTTTGGGTTTTCTGACATTTTTAACCCTCATATATAGACTGGTTATAATTTTATCGCCTAGAATGAGGGTGTATATAATGAGAATGCGATTTTGTCTGGTGAGAAAGGAATCCGTGGACACAATAGTGCGCGAAAGTAAAATGGGCGATTGGTATTTATTATATATGCTAGGTGAAAATTTGGATTCGATAATATTCAGAGACATCCTGCAGGAGTTTGCCAGTAAATTAGGAGGACACAATTATCATTTCAGAGGTGTACAAGAGGCGTGACCAGAACTTCCGTTGTGGTCGTCAAGAGTGCGACCGCAAAACTGACAATAATATCGACTAATATTCTATTTCAAATGCATTTTATAAATAAATAAATATATATATAAATATATATATAATGTTCAATTCGAAGTGCGATCTCATTACTTTATGCTTTTGAACCGTTTTTATTGCGTGTGTTTATGTTTATGTTGACCCTTTGAATGACGCGCGCCAATTATGCGACTGTCACGCTTTGTAATCATTTTTTTCTCTCTTCATGTTAATTGTTGTTCTTTTATTTTTGAATGGTGTTTTTTTTATATATATATACCTATTGCATTTACGATTTGAAGGGTTAATCAAAGCGATTGCTGAAGTCGGGGTGCTAAAATTAAGCATAACACCAAATTTAGACGATTATGATAATGATAATAAACGATTAATAAATAAAATGTTATAAGACTGCCATAATAAAAATTGGCGATTTAGTATATTTATTATTATTTATATATTATACAAGACGAATTATGATCGAGTCGTGGTAATTATATTATGTATAATTTTTAATATATAGTATGATATTGAAAAATTAGAAAAAAATATAGTAAATTGCATTTTGAAGTATTGTTGAATGTGCAAATTTTTATGTCTAGTCCTATAATATTTATTTCTTAATTATTCGAAGTTGATAACGATTTAAACCTCTTCCCTGCAGTTTTGTTTATAATTTCTTTTTTGTCTATGATAAATATTCCTGGTTCCATTCCTAAGAAGTATTCCTAAAAAAATATATTGGGACCAAAAGAAAAAAAAATATATAGACGAAACGGTTTGGAATATAGTTTTTAATGCTATTTTTATTTTGAAAAATTGTTCTAAGATTTTAAGTATTATGCACAAAATATGATAAAAAAAATGTGTCAACGCAGGGAGGAGGTTAAACGAGCAAAAAAAAAATTGTCGATTTTTTTTTATTTTTAAATACAAAATAAAATTAAATTAAAATAAATATAAATTAAACGATTAGCGTGTTTCTATTGGCTCGTTACGAATTGTATATGTAATTAATTATGATCAGATTAATTCATATTAAAAAAAATACTGAAAGCGTCGGCGCGTAACGTGTTAAGAATATAACGCCGGTTAAAAGTATTTAAATATGAATAATTCTGAATGTGTGAAAAGACTTTTTTTTTTACAAATTTATTGTGTACAACGAATGAATTTCACGTGTAATGAATGAATGTGTGCCGATAAAATATTATTATTATTATTATTATAAATAATAAATAAATATAAAATATATGTATATAAGAAATTGTTGACGTGCCAAAGAAAAAAAAATATACCAAATATAAACGTTTACAAATAACATGTTTATATAATATATTTTATTTTCACTCCCGTTTTTTTCCCTCCATATAAAAATATACGAATAATAAAAAATATTATTTTCTTCGTGTGTTGATAAATAAATACACGTGTGTCGATACTAGGAAAATATTTTAGATATTTTTCTTTTAATACAAAAAAAAAATTTTTTGGTATCTATATTATATATTTAAATAAAAATGAAAAATATAAAGATATATAAACATCGAACGTGTAAGGTTAATATATATAAAGTTAGAGTTAAAAGCTATCGAATCGAGTCATCAGTTCTACGCTCAACCATTTCCATAAATCGCTATTTTATCACGTATAATTTTCAAGGACATCAATATTTAAATTGATGTACTACTGCCTAAAAAAATATTGTTTTTTTTATTAAATATATTTTATTAATATTTTTAATTTTTATATAATTCTAAATATAGATTTTAAAAACATGTAAAGTTTGGTTAAAATTCGTATTTCTTTAGCATAGAATATAAATCTAGCCGTCATCCATTAATCGCGCCGTTTATTTATGATATTTTTCACCATTTTTTTTTTCATCTAGTAATGTTTTAGATCGTTACAAAGCGGTAAAAGATGAAAATAAAAAGATTTTCTTTCCGCTTATTTAGAAGAATTTAAACGTCTCAAAGACAGTTTTATTGCGTTTCTACAAAATTGAAAATAGTCGGGAAAATTCATAGTTCGCTCGTAAAAGTCAACCGGCGCAGGTTTTTCTCTTTCGATGTTTGTGTGTGTGTGTGTGCATGTTTTTTTTAACATTTTACATTGAATCGTCGTTATCGCTTTTAAAGTTATTTGTCCGTTTTGTTTTATTGAATCGTATTTTATATTATTTTTTTTGGTTGTTTTGGGGTTAAAAAAATTTTCATACGCATATTCGTATTATTTTCAGATTGCGCAATATTTTGGCTTGCAGTTTCATTGCGATTATCTACGGTTGCTTTTGAAGTGTTTTAATAAGTTATTGGCCGACGATTGATTCCATTTCGGCCAAAAGTCATAAAATTTATATTACTAACAAACACTAATAAAATCGGTCATTTTAATATCGCTTTCGTATAACAAATATATTTTTCCTAGAATACTAATAATAAAAAAGATTACAATAATAATAATTAAATTATTATTATTGACATTTTTGTTCCAAATTTTTATAAAGAAAATATTGGTGAATTTTTGAAGAAAATTATTAAAAAATATAAGTTTTTAAATAAGGTTTGTATTTTTCAATTTACCGTAAAGTCGATCTAAAAATATTCTAAGAAGTTTTAAAACGGATTGAATATGTGAAAGAATTCAAAATAAAGTGCAGGCAATTAAGCGGAGCGGAACTCGGAACTTTTTTCGGTTTTTAACACAAATAAATCACTCCGGAGTCGCATCTGTCAACGCGGGGTGACAACGGCTTTTTACGACCCTTTATCGATTTATTTTCGGATGCATATTTTGAATTTCTATTCGCGGTCCACTAATTCTACTTTCATGGAAGTTTTCACGTTCGATTATATTTCATGTCCGATTTGAAATCTGTCGTAAATCAGTTTGAAAGTCGTAAACTTTTATAAATAAAATTAATATCTCGAAAATTTCATAGACATCTATGTAAAACGTTCGAAACAAATGGAAAATTTCCGGGAAAATTCATGGAACATAATGTAAATTTTCATCAATAGATGTCATACTGAATATCGGAAAAAATAAATATATTTTATTTATAATATTATTTTTTCTATATATTAATTTTTAATAAATTTATATATAAAAATAAATTATCAGTAATTAAATGAAGAATAATTTTTAAAATATTGCAATGGATATTTTTAATGAAATTTTTAATTTAAATATATACCTCATCAATACCATTTCGAATCAATTTTCCAATAAATAAATATATATTATAACTTTTTTTTACATATCTATAAAATGAAAATAATCAATTTTTAGCTACTGTGGATGCTATTTTGAACAGATCTGTGTATGTTTCAATAAATTTGTAACGTTTTCATAGTACTATATATATATATATATATATATATATATATATATATATATATATATATATATATATATATATATATATATATAACCGGATGCTTTAATTCAACGATATTTATTTACACTAATATTATTAGTATTTATTTATACGCGAGTTTATTAAAGTAAATATTTATTCTGATATTGCAAAACACGAGAATAGTGTGGTTTTAATGTAAATGTTTTATTTGATTGTAATGTATGAATCGAAACATACGCATTTTCGACTATTTTTCTTTTAATATTCAGCATATATATAAGTGTTAAAATATTTTATAATTTAAATTAAAATATTGAAAAAATATTCTATTAAAATTTTCAGTCGAATTTAAGTATACATATTTTTTTTTTGAAATGTATTAAAGGAATGAGTAGTATTTTTAAATATTATAATTTATTGGAATAATTTTGCATTAAAAATATTTTTTAATTTTTTAAAATAAAATAATTAATTCTATAAGAAAATATTTTTACCATATTTCTTGATAAATTACGCTTTACATATACAAAATTTGACAAAAATGTCCGTTTTTTTTCTGTCACACTAAAAAAACTACGTTGCTTAATATATGTGAAAGCTTTCTATTCGGTTGATTGTACAGCTTTCACGCAAACGAGGGCGTGTTTTGAAAATGATAGGGCGCATCTTTTCATAATCGAAAAGCTTTCACGACAACCGTTCTCTCGTTTCAAACACTCATCTTATAATGCACGTATATTTTCGTACAATATTATATAATACTGCTTTGGGGCGGAGTGGAAAAAAAAAGATGTGGAAATTTAAAAAAAAAAAAGACCCACCCCTTCGCCCCGCAAAAAAAAGGGTGGAAAAGAAGAAATTTAATGATTTGCACGTTGACGTTCGTTATTGAAAACGGTATTTTCCGCTAAAGTGATCAAACTTTAAACCGACTACGCTAATGAAAAGTTTTTTTTTTCACATAGTGAAAATACGAATGCGACAATATATATACAGCGTTTCTTCAACTGTGAGTCGCGGCGAATTATACGTATATAATAAAACCGTGAAGCAGAGAATGAATGAAATGTTTGGTATTATTATTCGATTATCAGTATTACAATATTTTTATACGTTTATTTAATATTTAAAATTTTTATGCTTTATTATATTCAAACAATAATTAAATTGAGTAAATTGTTAAATATGTACTAAAATAAATTAAATTTAAATTACATATTATTAATGTAAAAAAAAATAATTGAATTATATAATATATTTTTTTCAAAATAAAATTGTATATAGAAATTTTAAATAATGACATTTTTAATTATAAAAATATTTGAAAAAAATCTCTTAGAACTATTAACTTAAATAATTAAGACAATTCTGTAACGTTAATTAGGATTAATTTATATTATATTTTTTTTATAAAATTATTTTTTTATTATTTTAATTTTCATTTTATTATGAAATATTGTGTTACGTATTATTTTTTTATCATTTTGAACGTGTTTAAGGGAGATCGTTATTTAAAATTTTTTTGAGTCAAGTGATGGCGTGTGCTCATCCCTTAACTGTTTCCTGATTTTTTTAGGGTTCGAAACAAACCACTCAAAACTTCAAGATGATGATGCATTGTCAAAAAAAATATATATATATACATATATAATTCAAAACTATCGAAAAAAAATAATATAAAAAATTAAATCGCTTTGAACACATTATTTGAAATTTTATTAATACCAAAAAAAAAAATTCATCGTATAAAAAATTTATTATTTTATAAATTTATATAAATATATTTTTATTTCGTAAGTAATTTATTTTAATAAAATTATTTTCTATGTCGAACAGTAAAAAAAAACTGCATCATTACGAAGGAATATATTCGAGTGTCATAGAAAAAAAGAACAAGAACGACCGGTAAATGCTGCAGTTTTGCATATTTAATTATTTTTTCACACCCTTCGACATTTCAACACTTGATATACGTATATATATATATATATATATATATATATATATATATATATATATATATATAATATAAAATATGACAAAATATCTTTTTTCCAAGAAAAACTTTTTCCGACCGCATTATTATAATATATTATAACACATAAAAACGTGCTATGTTTTGTTGTACGAAGAGAATAAAAATGTCATAATGACTGCCCCCCCCCGCGATAAAAATAATAAATTCCGAATTCTCCCCTTTTGTGATATGAACGACACGAATCTCGAGTAATTTATGGAAAATGGTACAATTTGAAAAGATCTATATATATATATATATATATATGTGTGTATAATATGTGAGTGTGTATATCTTTTATTGAAATGATTGCTTGTTAAACTGACAACAGCGGTCTCACAGCGTGAAGCCAATTTGCATTTGGTGATTGCACCCTAATGGCTGCGGGCCACGTTTTCAAATCACTGCAAAAATATTTTTCAACACGTTTTTATAGCAATATATATATATATATATATATATATATATATATATATATATATATATATATATATATGAATATGTGCTAAAATATATACATATTATGTAATATAAAAAAATATATATATATATAAATATATCAATGTCGTTTATGAAAGATGTTATTTTTTAGAAAATTTAAAATTTTGTGTGAAAATAGTCATTTTGAATATCAGAATTGCGCGGATCGTTTGCAAGAATTACCGGCGGTAGACAATCAACTGTTGTTTGCACCGAAACCGACAATCAAAAACAGAAATTTTCATCGCGATCATAGCTTCTTAAATATTCGCGACATGTCAATATATTGAAATAAAAATCAGTAAAACACTTTTAAAATTTTATTAAAAGGTCGGATAAAATCGGATGGTTATTATTAAAATAATGTTAAGTTTGATAACATAACACTATGATCAAAAAGTAAGGTGAATTTGTTTATAAAATGTAAATTTTTTATTTATTCTTCCAAATCAATTTCACCCCCTTCAAAGTAATCCCCGTCCGATAAAACGCACTTTTGCCAACGCTTTTTCCAGTCGTTGAAACAGTAGGAATAGTCTTTTTCTGGTATAGTCTTCAAGAACTTCTTCGATTCGGTTTTTATCTCCTCAATCGTGTTAAAACGACGTCCTTGCATTAGATTTTTGAGTTTGTCGAATAACCAGAAGTCGCACGGAGCTAAATCAGACGAATACGGTGGATGCAAATAAACCAAGAATTGTAAAAAGACGTGTAACTTGGAGAAAATGAAATCTTTTGGCAAATAGACGCTTGGCAAATGTTATAGACAGTCCTACCAACCTAGAAAAAAAATACAATTTACCTGCCTTCTTAATGCCTGGGAGTTTGAAATGACAATTTCGTCTTACTTTTTGATCACAGTAGTATATATTAACTATTTTTAAACTTATAATTGGCAGAAAAACTTAATGGAATTATTTATTTATATTATAAACTGTTAGAGTAACAATTTTTTTTTTTTGTATTTTTGAATTAATGATTTACAAATTATTTTGCGATATTTAATTCTCGTATGACACTCAATTTCTCTATTTTTAAATCATTTTTATTACTGAAACATAAACATTTTGATAAAAAGTTATTTGATTCGGATATTGATTGTGTAAAACTTTGAAAATATGATAACAATAATTTATTAGAAATTAGAGCGAATTTGGTTTTGTATTTTTAAATTTAATTTTCGACTTTAATATGTATTCAACGAAAAGATTTAAATGCACTGGTTTTAAAATATTTTATATTCATTTTTTTTCCATATAAAAGTTATCTTTATAATTAATTCGGATTATTTAAATGAAAACGCAATTTCTTTGTAAAAGAACCGCTTTGATTTGTCATTTTTGACATTTGTTTTAAGAAGTTTTGTATTTAATTATTAAATTTATTTATATGTTAGATTAATATTAACGAAAATAATAAATATATTGATTATTTAAAATTTAAATATTTACATAGATCGAAATAGTGAATTTTAATATGAAAATAATTAAATTTGTGTCAATGTTAAGATGAGATTTCTATTACTTTACTAAGTATTTTATTCTGATTTCGAATTAATATTTGAAACATTTATAATTTACGACATGTCAAATTAAAAATACCATTTTTTTTCTTCAATTTAATCTCAGCATTGACCGTTGCGATTATGAAAATATTTTCAAGACGATCGATGAAAATCGCTAGAATCGCATTTTTTTTTCATAGTTCTAAAAATAGTAAAAACGTTTAACGACAATAACGACGAAACCATCATTGATAATAATATAACACCATTTTATGACGATAGCTGTTTGTCGCGAAATTGTCGACGTTGCAAAACACGACTAATTATTGACACGAGCGCGCACATACACACATTATATATATATATATATATATATAATATTTATACTCGTTTTATTTACGATAAACACGTACTCTTTCATAGGAACGAAACGATACCGACTTGTAAAGGCTTCGCTTTGAACAATTTGCGTTATTTGTGAACGATATAGAATGGGGTGTGTTTCTATAACGAGCCCTAATGGCTTGTTTGTTATTCAGTAGGCGGTGGTTAATAAGCAACATTCACTCCATATTACTTACTCCACCTTCACGGTTAAATAAACGTATATATATATATATATATATATATATATATACTATGTATTTTATATAAATTTTGGTGCGTTTTGTCGCACGTCTATATAGAGTAAATTTCAAGGGACAATTTTAACTTTTAAAGGAAATTATTCGCTATTGTAATAACATCGACGGTTTATAATTAATTATATATTTTATTTATACCTTATTATACGAATAATTCAAAAATGTAATCAAGATAAGTATTGAAATTGTATAATAGAATGTATGATATAAAAAAAAATAAACATTTTTTTTTATTTATCTATTATTTATTTTATTGTACTACTTTACATTACATAATATTAACGTATAATCAAATTAATATATATAAAAAAATTAAGAATAATAATAATAATAAAAAACGATCGATTTGATTGCACTAAATTTTCACAGTTTTATTTCGAACTACGTTTCTATATTTTATATTAATTGTATGTACATCTAATAATAAATTACGAGATTGTTTACATTTAATAATTTTTAACGTTTAATAAAATTAATAACGTAATATTTACATTTCACTGAATGTTTTTATTTCACATTAAACCAGTAAATAAAAAGAAAAAAAATTCATCATTTTGTACCATGTTTTCTAATACTAAATAATCAACAATTTTTTAATAATTTACATTTTTTTTTCTGTTATGAAACTTCACATTTTATTATATTGCATTAATAAATGAAGAATATTTACGACAAATTTTTATATAATAAATTTTAATTATTCCGAATATATTATTTATATAAAAAGATATTAAATAAATTCATGAATTTATACGATATTTTACAATGGACAACCGTGTCCAATGTATGCGACATTTCTGAAAATGGCCGCCGCTTGTGATAAAAGCGGACAACATGGCGGCGCCGATCCACCTGAACCACTCGGTACCAGCATATTCTTCTCTCCTGAAGATCCTGCAGCACCGGCTTGTTGTCTCAATTGTTCTAATCTTAATTGATTTTGTCTTTTCCATTTTGTTCTAAATGAAAATATTTTATAATTAGTATATTGCCTATTTTATACATATATATAATACTGTGACCAAAAAGTAATATGAATTTGTTTATAAAATGTAAAATGTAAATTCTTTATTTATTCTTCTAAATCAATTTCATTCTTTTCAAAGTAATCCCCATCAGATAAAACGCACTTTTACCAACGCTTTTTCTTGTCCTCGAAACAGTTGGAATAGTCTTTTTCCGGTATAGCCTTTTAAGACCTTCTTCGATTCGGTTTTTATCTCTTAAATCGTGTCAAAACGGCGCCCTCTCATTAGACTTTTGAGTTGATTGAATAGCCAGAAATCGCACGGAGCCATATCAGGCAAATACGATGGTTGTGGAACGACATGAGTCGAGTTTTTGCCAAAAAAGTCGCTAAGAACCAATGAAATATGTATGGTGCATTTTGGTTGTTTAAGAAAACAAATGTAACTTTTTGACAAACAGATGCTTGTCAAATATTATAGACAGTTCTACCAACCTAGGAAAATAAATAACAATCAATTTATTTGCCTTCCTAATGTCCGGGAGTTTTAAATGAAAATTTCACCTTACTTTTTGATCACAGTAGGAAATAAAATATTTTTTAATATAAAAATAAACTATATTTATATAAATATTTTTTATAGCTTATTTATTTTTTAGTAATAATATATCAAGTGAAATTAATTTTCATATAATTTACCTTCTGTTTTGATACCAAGTTTTAACTTGGGTCTCGCTAAGGCTCAAAGCATCAGCGACGTCTCCTCTGTCAGCGACCGATAAATATTTTTGACATCGAAATTTTCTTTCCAAATATGCCAGTTGTGCGTGCGTGAATGCCGTTCTTCTTCTTCTAGGTTTTCTACTTCTGCCATTATTTCCAGGTCCTAAACCGCATGTAAAAATTTAATAAATGTAGAACGATATCATAATAAGATTTACATAGATAATTTACCGTCGTTATCGTTAAGATTCTGATGTACAGTTGGACCTATAGTCGTTGCAAAACCTAAAAGATGAGTCTTTGCCAAATCCAAAGAATGTCCATAAACGGTGTGCGGAAGCTGATGCATTCTTGCTGCTGCCGCTTCGTATCTGGACTTTCTGGTTATGTCGTCGTTATCGTCGTCGTTTGCGAATGTTCTGAATGCGATTTCCGGTCTATTCCTCGAATTGTCTATAGCCGTTGTTGATACGTCGCTATTATCGCCGACGGATATGTCGTCTGCCGACGTATCGTCTGAAAATCTGTGCTGAAACGACGATTCTTCGCGATCGTCGTCCGTCGGCAGCATCGATTGTCCACCTTCAATGAAAAATATATTTAAATGTGACGATAAACAGTTCAGATAGTTATAATTTATATACGCATATAATTGTATATATATATATATATATATATATATATATACATATTTTTTTTGAGCATCTAGGTTCTCATTAATTTCACCTAAATAACACTCATATAATCATTATTATAAGTAAATGAATAAATGTCCAAATGATGTGCATCTCGTTAGCGTGCGTTCAAAGCCTCGCAACGGTGATTTCGAAAGTAAAGTCGAGTGGTGAATTTTTTCTTCCCTTTTATTTTTTTTCTATATATATATATATATATATATATATATATATATATATATATATATATATATATATATATATATATATTTCACATCTTATTTTACTTTAACAAACGGCAGAAAAAAAAAATATATATATATATGTATATATATATAATGGATGAGAAGAAGTAAATGAATGGAACAAAAACTCGTTCTTCCCTCACCGACCCTCATCCTTCAGCAACACCCCGTTTCAGCAAAATCCATTACCCTGTATGGCTGCTGAAGAAGGCACCGGTGTTACGTCTAATTAGCGCCGCGGGCAGACAGTCGAGCACTTTTGACTCGTTTGTGGTAAAAGAGAGAGAAAAGTCTCAATAATAATAATAAAAAAAAAATGAATAAAATAATAATAATAAATAATAATGAAAGTAATTTTATTTTTCATTATTCTACCCCTCACGCAATTAACGCGTAAAAATGAAACGCGATACTTTATCGCTTTTCAACAGTGCGTCTGTTTCAATATGGAATATAATTGATACAATATAATCGTACTTTTTGTTTTTTAGTTGCATTAATGCCTTATGTCACCTATGATGTTATTATTTTTAATAATTGGATAATTAATTTTAAAGAATTGTATAAGTAATTATTCACATTTGTTATGTAAATTCTTTTGAAAGTTGATTAACGTCGAAAGCATTAGATAATTGCAGATATAAATCGTCATAACATGAACGATTATAATTGTTTTTTTTTGTTACAAAAATAAAAAGATTTTATATTATAATAGAATATATGGATATATAAAGATATCTTTAAGATTTCATGTCGAGGGTCATCAATATAAAAGAGGGAAGAGCGAGTTAAAATGAAAGAACGATTCGAGTGCCTGTTGCACAATAATCGACTTACACACACATATATATAAGTATAATATAATATATATAGTTGTGAATTTACTATTGTAAATGTGTATTTTTATAAAAGGGATTTTTACATATGCACCAACTATTGAGGAAAAATCGTGGGTGGATAACAACGTTCGTGCTCAAGTATTGACCGAGCCACAAACTAATTCATCACATTTTATGGCCAATTTACCACCCCTTACAAACGCCGATATTCAATTTTAAAGTGTTTCAGTAATTATTTTTATAGTCGTTAATTCTTAAGTGTGCTACAATACGAAAAAAACGTTACACAAAATATATACATCATAAATTTTAATTATACATATGACGAATGGATCAGACGAATTATAATTTTCATATATATATATATATATATATATAAATAAAAAAATTATATAATATAAATATTTGAGAATGTCAGAGAGACGAGACGGACGTCACCATTTGACTCATTAGCTTAAAAACTGAAGCAACATATAGAAGTATAATTTCTGTAATGATCTTCACATATTCATCAGCGTAACTTGTATGTAAAATAAGCCATTAATATGCTCACTCATGGATAACGAGCCATTGTTTTCATTAGAATCAATTATACGGTAATAGGGTTAAAATTTTACCGACATGTACGTTATTTTTTTTTACCCTTTATTGCATTTATAATTTGCGAAAAAAAATGAACGTTCAATTCGTATAATATAAAGTAATATAAATAATCGGATCTTTAAATATGATATTCAATATATATATATATATATATATATATATATATATATATATATATATATATATATATATATATATATATATTAATAATTTTATATTTTTGTCCAAATTTATGAATTTTTTCAATTGGTTTTTTAGGTATTAAAAAAAATATAAATTTTAAAATATATAAAGGAATATTCAATATAGTATAATTTTATTAATTCATATACATATA
Organism: Leptonema lineaticorne; assembly: GCA_024500535.1. Lineage (NCBI taxonomy): Eukaryota > Metazoa > Arthropoda > Insecta > Trichoptera > Hydropsychidae > Leptonema > Leptonema lineaticorne. The sequence goes on from JANIJI010000017.1 coordinate 2,175,442, forward strand.
TTAATTACAGTAGTAATTTGAATATTTTTAATTAAAATGTCGGTATAAAATTGATGTTTATATTTTGAAAGTTCTGTTTTAAAAATATGATTTTAGAATTAATTGATTTTTTTGTGAGTGAAAAATATAATCGTTTAGATAGTTAATATGTTCATATTTGTAGAGTTTTCATTATAAAAAAAATATACTTATAAAAAAAAAATAAAAAAAAAAAATAAAAAAAAAATAAAATATTGAGACATTTGAAAGTCCCTGGCGGCGTCTATACAAACATTTTTTGACGGTAATTGCGGCGAATTGATAATTCGCTGCGCCTTTTGTGCGAACAATCGAGATTCGTTTGCAAGTCCGAATTCGAAACAAGCTTTGAACGACAGGGGGTTTCAATGCTAGAATCGCCCTTAAAGGGATGCAAATTGAATGGGGTACCGAAAGACCCCACTTCAAATGAAGAAGAACAAAAATAACAATCCGATCAACCAATCATAATAATAATAATAATAATAATAATAATGAAAATAATCACGGACGATGATACTTTTTATTTATTGCTAGACACAAATTGGCCGCATCGAAACCCCTATTCAAATAAATAAATAAATTAATGTTTTAGATGCAAAGGATGAAAGGATCAACGGGGGCGGTGTAAATTTTAATTTTTCGATTGTTAAAGAATTGAATAGGACACGTGTAAGACGCGTGCACAGTTTTTATGACTCGTTTTAGTGTATGATTTTAACGTTTGTAATGTCATAAAAATAGCAATTTTATAATCGTACAAAACGAAGCAAAATAACAATATTTCAACAATTAAAATTAATTTTTAAGTAATTAAAAAAATATTTTATTTAAATAAAATAAATCAATTATATACAACATGAATATAAAAAAAATTCATTTTAATAGTACATGTTTAAATGATAATTATTAATTATATATTAATTGACTTTAATATATTATTTATTAATAATTTAATATACGATTAACATATAAAAATAAAAATACGTACCATCTCTAATATTTTGTCTGGATTGCAAAACATCTCCTAATAAATCTCTTATCAAAAACGATTTATGTCCGTCTTGATGCATTTTTATATCATTATTTAATTATTCAAAATAAAACATTTTTTTTTTATAAAACAATTATAAAAATAAATTCACACACAAAAATTTAATTTCATCACCGTTTCAACGTTCATAATTTTAATATGATAATCGATTATATTGAATTACGACAATTTATATATTATAATCGGTATGTGTTTATAATGAATAATTAATTTATAAAACTTAGTTTTTTTTTTTAATATGTGATAAGTTGAAATGGTTTAACTGCGAAAAACGGACTGTTCGCTTTCCCGCGTTGACTGATAACTAAACTTAAACAAGTGCACGATGTTTATAGCGTCGTCGAATAAATGCGCCCGTGCACTTTCGACTGATATTTCGATTTCATTTTTATCACGATTTCTTTAAATATTACGAAAGTGTAATATATATATATATATATATATATATATATATATATATATATATATATATATATATATATATATATATATATAAAACTATAATCAAAAAGTAAGGTGAATTTGTTCATTAAATGTCATCAATCAATTTCATCCTCTTCAAAGTAATTCCCATTTGTTAACGCTTTTTCCTGTCATCGAAACAGTCGGAATAGTCTTTTTCCGGTTATAGTCATTGAGACCTTCTTCGATTCGATTTTTATCTTCTCAATCGTGTCAAAACGTTTGCTGAATAGCCGGAAGTCGCACGGAGCCAAATTGGGCGAATACGGTGGTTGCGGAACCACCGTATTAAAAAAGTCGCGAAGAACCAATGCAATATGTTATAGTGTATTAATCATGATGAAGGAATCAAAAGTTGTAAAAACACGTGTAATTCGGAGATAATTAAAACTTTTGATAGATAGACGCTTGGCAAAATATAAACAGTTCTACTATAATCTATGAAAAAAAAGTACAATTTACCTGCCTTTCTAATGCCCGGGATTTTTAAAAGACAATTTCACCTTACTTTTTGATTACAGTAATATATTGGTTACCTCAGATTTAAACAGACGATTCGTGTGCATTTTTTTTTCATTTTATATAAGATGATAATATTTACAAAATTGAGTCTTATATTTTTTTTCTTGAAATATATAGTGATAAATTTGGAAGTTTTTTCTGTAATATAAATTATTTACAGTGACGTTAATTTAATCGAGTAATTTATAATAAATATTCGTTTTCAATTGTTCAAATTTTATTTTAAACAGTAGAATATGTATGAATTAAATATGAAAGTGTGTTTAACGATAAAAAAATATATAATATATTGTGAAAATTATTTTCATTACATTATAATTGTATATAAAAGTTAACGATCGTTCGTGTATGGGGTATGCAATACGCCTTTTTTATATAGGTATGAGGTGATGGTAGCGATATGATGTAAATTGCGGATTCACAAGTATTTGGGTGGGTGGGTTCAGGCTTGAGGACACCGGCTGTGGGTTCTATGAAGGCATCGCATTAAACGAGCATAATGGGTTTCGTTATACGAATGAAACGGGTCGTGGATTACTTCCACCTCCCTTAATGCCTCCTTTGCAATATAAAAGAAAGCTCTAGAATATATATATTTATATTTTAATATCGTATAATTCATCTTAAATTATGACAAAGCAAATCAATTAGAAGTAAATATTGATAAATATGTATGGTTAAATTTTTATTTAGGTATATTTATAAATTATTAAATGCGATATAGATTTTTGTTCAACGACTACATTTAATGAAAGAAAAATTAGAATTTAAAATTTATAATAAGAAATAAAATTAATATTATTAAGAAATAAATATTGTAAGTATATAGATTAATTGCACTTTAATCTAAAGTATAAAAATATATATTTACTTATCAATTAAATCAACATCGATTTTTTATTGCGATATTATTATTTTTAAAATTTAGAAGGTGTTTTTTTTACGATTAAAATATTTTTTTTATGTTTATATTTTTATTATACGTAAAACTTCACATCATATACATTTTTTTTAAATTAAATTTTATCGAACAAGTAGAAATTTAAGATTAATAATTAAAATAAGAATTTGGCGTACACATTTAATTACTTGTTTTTATTTTATAATAGTCTGATAAATCGTTATCTACGATGTTTAATAATGAAAAAAAAAAATAAAGAAAATTTTGCCTTCGTATTGGCACATTGTACATTGCAAGCGAGAGGGGTGTCGGGGGGGGGGGTTTGGAAAAGTCAAAATTATATTTGAAATGTGGTATCATTTCACCCGCAGCAAGTGGTCGCCATTAACCGACCGCTTTCACATATTTTCCGAGTCAATACCGGTTGCGACCCACCAATCAAAATTATTTACATTCAAATTGAAAAGAGAATCTCACTCTACCGCGCGTGCGCGATTTTATTCTTTGCATCACTATTATGTAAAGATGAAAATCGCGCGCGCCGTCAACACTTGTAACGTTTTCGTGCCGGGGTGGTGGGAGTTCGGTGGGTGTAAACGGCTGGCCAATGGGAAACGCCGTTCGACCAATCAAAAACCGTTTTGAACAATAAAACTTTTCACTTGCACTTCAGAGCCGTACCGTAATTCAAATTGGCGCACTCGCGCTCAACTTTTTCTTTTCGCATAATTTATATATATATATATATATATATATATATATATATATATATATATATATATATATATATACATCGTTTTTTTTCGACGAAATTTACAACAATTTAATAATAGATTAATTATTTTTCGGTGATAACTTTTGTGCAATTCGTGTTGTGAAACTTTTTTCTTTCGAATCTGATAAAAACTCAAATTATCTACGAAAAGTTCTTGAAAAAAATAATATTTCAAGAAATTCATTCACTACTAATATAATTTTAAATTATATTGAAAAATATTTTTTTACTTAGAAAATTCTAGTAAAGTAATTCTTTAAAATTCTTTAGTAATTGTAAATTGGATTTGATTAAGAATCTTAAGATTAAATATATTAAAATTTTCAAATAATATAACTAGTATTTACCTCATTTATCATTTATTGATTATTAAACTATTACATATGTATGTATGTACAGAAAAAATAGATTTTGAATTTTTTATATATGTATTTTTAATCTTTAAGAATTTAAATAATATGAGTATCACATATTTAAATATATTAATTAGATTTATGTTAGTTTTATTAATATAAATAAATACAGTTTAATTGCAATACATATCGTTTATTAAAAATATAATAAATTAATTGCTAAATAATATTGTACGAAAAATAGTCAGCGTAGTATAAAAGGTTGAATAGCACTGATATGTAAATTGGATTTACATATAAGATATTTTTATGTGTTGTAAAAAGTTGATAAACTATAATATTTACTCTATGAAAATACTTATTATGATTGCATATGTTATTTGAAGATTTCAATTTAACCTTTAGTCTACCAAACATGAGATTCCTTGATTTTGGAATAAATTATCTGTATATTTTTTCACATATATTTTTTAATATATTTTGATAATTGTTTAATCATTACAAATACATTTTATATTCAATATTTTGAGTTTTATTTGATAAAATTAAATGTTTAATAATATAATTTTGGACGTTGACTGATTCACTTTTTTTGAATTTAAATTAAAAAAGGAAGATATAAAATTAATGATCATAATATAATTAAAATATTAATAAATTTATTACGAACAGATAAAATTAAATGATTTCACTATATATCTTGTTATATTACGAAAATATTTCTTATTTCTTTAAAAATCGATAATTAAAAAAGCTGAACAAGATATTTTGATGTAAAAAAAAAATATAGTAAAAAGGTTATTAATTTATTCCATAATTCATAAGTTCTGTTTGTCAACAATCAACGTTATAAAGCTTTAAAACATTTTAAATGTAAATATCGCCGTTCATTAATAATTTAAATATTTATATTTAGAATTTAATAATGTACATATGTTGTTTTTTTTTCATTTATATAATTTTTAATTTATTAGAAATTGTGAACGTCTATTTGAAAGTATATTAATTTACAATTTTCATCGATCTTTAAATTTTTAAATATTTGGATTTTTGATTGATAAGCCTATTATTATTTATTGTAAGTATTAGTATAAAGTATATTTTTAATTATACTTCTTGATAAAATCAAAGATTTAATTTTAGTAATTTCTCAATGAACATGTTTAGATGTTATTATATGATTAGTAATTATTGTATTACAATTTTTAAAATAACAATTAATAAAGAAGACCTAAAATTTATGTATTATGGAGACATCTATTTGTAAAAATTTTAAGTTTTTCATTTATTAATATGTTCGTTGATATTAGCTTATTGTTAAAAATTTTATTGTATTTAAATATTTATATATATTATAACGAAATATTAAATATATTATAGATAAATATTTATGTTAAAAATTATAACGATATTAATTTTATTAAGAGAAAGTTCGATAAGTTTTGAAAATGTTTTGATGTTAAAAAGAAAATTATTCAATTTCATATATAAAAATACAAACATTGTATTAGAATAATCTGCACACACACACACACACACACACAAATATTAATTTAAAAATTATTAATTATTAAATATGAGTTAATATGAAACAACTTTTGCACTTATATTTTTTGCAACTTATATTTTTGCAATTGCGTATATTTGTTTTGTATTTTATTTGTAACTTTATTTATACATATATATATTTATTACTTTATTATTATTTTTTTATTTCTGGCAACATTGATGTGAGAGTTGGTCGAATTTACGTTTGTTATTACTTAACCTCAATGTCAAAGTTTGTTTTTATTGAGGTGTTGGTCTATGTCAAGTTGAATATGTTTTTTTTTTTAGTAAAAAAATGCTTCGTATGAATGTTTTGAATTAAACAAATTGTATACATATTAAAAATTTGTCATATTATAACACGTTAAAACTCTCTAATTTGTTTTTAATAAGTGCATTTGATTTTAATAAATTCCCAAATTATCACGTATAATATGGAGTCGCTTTGCAATACACTGATTATAGCAGATGAGAAGTGAATTTTTTACAAGACAGCTGCTATTTTTATACTACTAATAATAATTTTTATACAAGAAAACATGATAGATAATTTGAAATCAATAAATAATTTAAAAATATATATTTTTAAAAATTAAATATACTATTTATATGTTGTCAAAAACAACAATTATATATATATTTATCAAACAAAATTGAGATGAAATTAGTTGAATTGCTGTACTGGACATTGTAGGATATTTGAAAAATAAAGGATAATTAAAATAAAATAAAATTTAAATTTTTAAATAAATTATATTTTTTGTGTATTTATAAACAATAAAATTCTAAAAATAGATTAATTTTTATAAATATAATACAGCGCCATCTATTATTAAAAATATTTTTTATTATGTGAATATTAAGCAATATATTTTATATAATATTTTTATAAATAAAATAGATGTCGTATCAAGCATAAAAATATGTTTGAAAATTGACGAATTAAAAAAAAAGGTTTATGATATAAATTAAAATGATGTTAATTTATAATAAAATGTATGTACATTATAAAGTTTGAAATATTTATATATTTTTAATTGAAAAGTCATCTTATATAAAAGAGAAATCACGATTCAAACTTTAAACTTATTTTATAATAAATCACAATTACCTTCAATGAAACAGCAACGATTAAAATGTCAATTATTGTACGTCTTACGTTCAAAAGATATATATATATATATATATATATAATGACCGTTATTACAAGAAAAATACACGGTGTTCCGTCGTTCATCGTATTTTTTGCAACATTTTTTTTTCGTGCGTGGATTTGTTATTTCGAAAGATACACGTTTTTTTCTTGATTCTTTCGGCATTATTTTCAGCGTCACGGATCAGACCATGGAAAATATCAGTTGATAAGGGTCACAAAGAGAAATGTTCGTCTCGTCAAACGAACATACACACATACACACACACACATACGCACACACGTACCACCTTTTGCGGGCATGCTTTACGACGTGGAAGCCATGGAAATGGATCAGCTCGCTCATCGTGATAAATAGCCCATAAATAAGCTTCTGTCGTCGAGCTTATTGAACTTCAGCAATCCACCCAACCACCCACTTCTAACAGAATCCATCCGAAACTAAACCCGACAAAAGGTGCGTGTATATTTTACACTGATATATATAAACTTCAAGATACTATAGTATCATGAAAATGTGACATATATATATATATATATATATATATACACACACACACACACGCACACGCACAAAATAAAACTTGTTAACCCTTCCACGATAAAAACGATATTCTACTTTAAGAGAAGACGACTCAAAACTACCCCAACCGAAATATAATCTCCGAAAAATATTATTATTACACGTCGTTCTCAACTATTGAGAATCTAAATGTTTAACTTAAATATTTTATATATATTTGCGAACGCAAATTCCTATGAAAATGTCGACAACCCTTCTTTCTTTTTACTATAATATAATTCAAAGTTGAAATATATAGATGTATATATATATATATATATATATATATATATATATATACAGAAAATTGCCAAGCGTAAATATTTTCGAGGGTTTCTGTCCTTATATTGCTTTTTCTCACCCCTTGTGCCATATAGAATTGTAATGCTTCCGGTTTGTATACTTTTAACACTCGGACGCCGGTTATCGTCGAGGATTTTCCTTTAAAAAATTATATATCCTTTAATTTCCGCTTTGGATTATATATTCACACGTTTGACATTATATTATAATTAATTATTTCTATACTTAATCCTAAATTACGATCATTATTACAAAAAAAAATTAATTTAAATTTAAATTATTTCAAAAATAAAAAAAAATATATTTTTAATATACGATTAAATCAAAATAATATTTTTTTTATTACTATTATAAAAAAATATATAAAAATATTTAAAATAATATTATTTAGTTGAGCGATAAAACGGTTAAACGAACGTTAATGTTGTATGAAAATGTATAATAATGAAAAAAAAATGCGCTAGATATTCTATTGAATCTATAAAAATGATTTATCGAATAAAAATGTAATATATTTCGTATAAATATATTATAAAATATAATGAATATTCGCAATCGTTTTCTTCGCGTAGAAAAGTATTCTTGTTTAGTTGTGCAATATCCTTTGTAATATCCGTAATTCGAATTGACAATTTCTCTCATTAATTCTACGTTTTATTTTTTATTAATACAAAATATTTATTTTGATTGTTAAAATGTATATATTTGATAAAATAAAATAATATAATATATTCGTCTACGCTTACATATGTTATATAACGATTGACATAATCGCTTTGGTCTAATTACTAATAATAATTTGATCAATAATAATGTAAATTGGGATATATATATATATATGTGTGTGTGTGTGTGTACATAAACACATACAATTTAACAGGATTAGAGTGGATTACAATGCAGCTATTGATTTTTCATCATCAACAATTTATTTTAGACTGATGGAAAATGGACCGCATGCAATATACGACATATATTATAATTTTATTGACTTTTTAATGTGTTATAAATCGTAAATAAAATTTAATATTTAAATATATATAATCATAATTATAATTCGAATATTTTTTTTTAGAAAAAATATGTTTTATTATATATATATAGGGTCGGAATTGGATAAAAGAATTATATGGTATAATTATGGAAGATCGATCGTTTCAACAGTTTTATGTCGAGAAGTCGAAGGTCGATTCGAGTTTGATCGATTAACAATTTATTTGTTTTTATACAGAACATCGATTAGAAGTGATTATATAGATTTACTGTATATACATATATATAGAATTTATATACGTATTTTTATATTGGGTATTTTATTAAATTATGCTGAATATTTTTGCACAATATTTCAGTGTTAAAGTGATACATTAAAATTCTTTGTTTTTTTTTCTTTTTTTTTATTCTGTCGCAGTTTATGATAAGTAACCGTAATAAATACGAAAAAAGAATGGATTATACAGTCGAACGGTCAAGTTTCCTAAAACATAAATTAGTGGAACACATTTGCAGGTCGTTAGAGGAAGGTTCAACCTGGCGAAACGTCGTCCTTGTGCCACTTTATGGCAGACGCTGTAAAAACTTTTTACGTTTGTCCTTTTTGTTTTTTTTTGTGTGTTTGTGTATGTGTATGTGTGTGTGTGTGTGTGTGTGTGTGTATGCGACGCCTGTTTTTCCAATACGAAAAACATTAAGAGAAGAAAAGCGACCCGTTGAGGAAAATAGATGTGTTCGAAACAACAACAATGATGTTTCGAATATGATGGATGTAAGTGTATATATATATAATATATAGCCTTATCAATGACTTCATTATATCTAAATATATATATTATCATTATTATTAATGCAAAATCATAATAATGAATTGAAATTTGGTATGGTATGGATTTATATTTTGCGTTATAAAGATTATTTAATAATAAATCAGTAATTGAGTGTGACTCCGGCGGCGGCGGCGGCGATGATAGCAAATCGTTATTAGTATGATAGATTTTAGATTATTTAATAGTAGTGTTAGTTGTCAAAATAGAAGAAAATCAAAATAAAATTAGATCGCAAATGTTGAAATATTTTACATGAAATCATATAGTTGTAAGTTGAACTTCAGCACGACAAAGATCGTATATTTTGAGTTGTAATGATAATTTAAGAATAAATTGCGAAAATAAAGTTGCATTTGAAATGCTACACCACCACGAATCATGCATTATAATATACATATGATGATGATATGTGTTTAAAAATATCAACACTTATTTATATACAGATGTATCCAATGACTTTTGAACGACTTGATTGTGCATACACAGTCTTATACATATATGTTTATATATATATATATTTGTGTGTATGTACATGGAATGAGTGAAATTTTCAGATGATAAATCGAATTCAATTTAGAGTTTTCGGCGAATTTAATCATGGCAGTCGTCAAGTGGCGAACGCAAAGCGAGACGTATTTTGTTTACTTTATATTCGGACGTGTACAAATCGAGCGTTCATCGGGGTATGAAAATTGCGACAAATCACAGCCGATGGCGACATCGCGACCCTTATTCGTCCCACCGACCCCCTTCGTTCAACCCCACGTTCCAAAACTCGAAAAGAACACAATATCGACACGTATAGAATAAATAAATTAATAAATAAAATCATGCTCATTTTTCATTGTTATCACACACAAACACACACACACACACACATATATATATATATATATATGTTAGGTGCAATAAAATAAAAAAGATGAGTAATTATAATAATTTAATACACACTTTGAACTTTGTAAATATTATATTCAAAATATATACTTAATTAATTAAGTATATGTTAGATATTATTTGCTTTGTGAGGTAGATTTTGAACGATAACGTTACCGAAACCTGTCACATAATTTATGTAATGCATATCAAAGGCTCTGTGAACAATAGCAACTGTGTTTTGTCATTAATTTTGGAAATTATTATTATATATATATATATATATATATATTATATGAGTTGCATCTGAAATGGATTCTGTTAAGTGTATGATAGAATATCAAAGGGCAAATCCTTTGGGAGCTACTAGCATCTAACCAAAAAAGATAAACGTTGACCTATATATAGAGTAGTTCAACACTCGAAAAGGCCAGCGGAAAAATCGTTTTATTTCAACTCGAAGCTTAAAACATTTGCATACAAGTATAGAAAATGAATATAACTTGTAGATAGTATGAAAAAAAAAATAGATACATATATAATATATATATATATTTATATATAAATCGCAGGATACGGAAGGTGGGCAAAAGTCCCAGAAAACGAATGAGACTCGTAGTCGGTTAGTTTACGGATGTTGCTTTTCCGCAATGAGCTCGTCGTAGACGTCGCACTCGTCGTAGACTTTTCGTCGTAATTATGTCTCGTTACATAATACAGAGCGGGGGGAATCGGGAGGGGAGATGGTGGTGGTGGTGAAGGAAACTCTTGAAACCGAGTGTACTTCTTTACATCATCGTCTTTATGTGCCGCGTTGAAATTATGTAACTGTTTGCGAATCCCAGACCTGAACCATAAATTCAAACGATGAATTTTCTAATGTGAACACTTCGCCGTTTCGCCGAACAACGACATAACAATGATATATATGCATAAATTTTAATAATAAAAACTATATAATTTATATATAATATAGTAATAGTTTTTGTTTTTCTGTGTATGAATAATGGGACACGTTTTTCATATAACGACATTCGGAATCTTGATATACTTCAATATAAAATAGAATAACTGAGGTCATAAGTGAATATTTTGATGTTTAATTTTTTTTTTTACTAGTAATCAGATATAAAAATTCTAAGAGAGTTCTGTTAGGTTCTTCTTTTTGACAGGATTAATTCTTTATCTATAGTTGGAAAAAAAATATTTAAATTCTAATAATATTTTAAATGTACTATAATATAATATATTTATATTCAATATTTCAAATATTTGTCTCCTAAAATATTTTTATTTATCTTTCAAAATTGTAAACGAGTTATGAAAATATTTAAATAATCCGCGATCATTCCGTCGAATTAGTTTTTATTCAGAATAATTTCTGAAACAATTTTCATATATTCTAAATATTTTTCCATTATCCGATTCGTAAAATTGTACATTTAATTAAAATATTCCACGGTCATTTCATTGTATAATACTAATTACAAAAAATAAAAAATACTTAACGTCAACTCAAGTGTATTAACCCGATTGGAAAATCTGAAAAGAATTAATAACGCGAGATTAGTTACGATTTCGTTTACACACGGGATTTTCATCGCAATTTTTCCATTTGACATTTTTTTTTATTCATCGGTCACATTTTATTCTTTCTTTTCCACCGACACTTTTCACTTTTCTTCGGCTTAATAATCACGGATTCCCGGTGAAATGGCGCGTAGGAATTTTCGGACAGGGAAACGCTCCATGTAAATTTTCCCACCAGAGAATATATTATCCTGAGACAATTTTCAATCTTGCCACTGAATTCCTTTCGAAGGAATCGTAATTTTTTTCCTTGTCGCCAAAAAAAAAAAATTCCACGAAAATTCTCACAACGGCCGCTCACTATCGATATATAACTTCTGATTCACTAAACGCTATTTTCAACATGAAAGAATTCGATTCTAAGATAATTTTTCATACGAAAAAATGTAGTCACACGTCAAGTCCTTCACAAAAAAAATATATATACAATTTAGTTTAATCGTATGAATAATACAATAATTAATTTGTAATATTTTTTTGTTTATTTTCGTAGTATAATTTTTATTTTTAGTAATATATACAAGAGTATATATATATATACATTTAACACAATTATGATTCAAAATTCGAAATACCGATTGTGTGCGGTCCACGTTACATAATTTCATTCTCCGATGAATACCGCGTAATATTCAGGAAAATATTCTAATATTCGCACACGTGAAATTTAGAGAGAGAGAGGGAGAGATTCCTGTCTTCCACATTTTTTTTATTCATATTATTTTTTTTTTTGCTGAACGCCGATCGTAATAAATTTTCCCTTTTTTTTCATCAGGACCTGTATATCGGCTTACGTCGCTGCTGCTGCTGCTGTTGTTGTTGTTGTTGTTGTGTTGTTATTGTTGTTGATGTTACCCTCGTCAAATAAAAGTGACTTGTAACATATTGTGGATTTTCGATTTTATAAATTTTTAACGAGAAAATAATATTTGAAAAGGGTAGAATTCTTTTAATATATGAATTTTCATATGTTATATTGCGAAATATATATATATATATATATATATATATATATATATATATATAAATGTATATATATATTAAAATTATCCATGCCATTTTATATGTAATATCTTCAATGCACATGAATAAACCGCTTGTTATAATTCCAATAATAATATATTCATATTCAGAATATTAACTTTATATAATATATATATATAATAATAATACATTATAAGGTATATTTACAAGTTGTAAACAAATATTTTGTCAGGTTTAGTTCTATGCAAATATATATTTATTCTCTCATCGCCTTGTATTATATTTGAAATTGTAAAATTACTTTTCCATTTTACAACGCACACTTTTATAATTATATGTTATATATTAAATGTTCGAATAATAATATATTTTTTTGAGGAAAATTATCGAAAAAAAAATAATTTATACGGTTTTTATTAAATTTACGAGTATCTAGATCTATAAAAAGACTTTTTCGTCGTCGATTCGGTTTACTTACAAAAATAAAATAAAAATATTCAACGTCATATTAGTAATTTATTAGAGACGTGTCTTCGCCGAGGCCACCCATGATGATGGTTAAATTTAACTTTGCAGCATCATCTTCAGTCACACCATGTTTCGTGTCGCACTTGGAAATTATATATATATATATATATATATATATTTTCAGTTTAAAAATTTCAGCACGTTATAAAAGAGTATATATTATATATAAAATTGGAACCTTTGATATTTTATAAGAAAAAAAAAATATATATAAAATGAATATTTATGAAATATTTTTCAACGGAATATATTAAAAATGATGCTCGATAAAGTCTTCAATTATTAGATGTCATGTCAATTTTCGCGGAAATTCTTTTATTAAATTTAAAATAGGAGCGATATAAAAATATTTTTCATCATTTTTCGCGATGAAAATATACAAAGAAAAAAAAATACGGAATATTTTTATATCGAACATCATTAATATATTATATTATATTGAAGGTGATTTCATTGTGTTGAAAATATTTTATTTTTATTTTGGTAGAATTGGTTTGAAAAAAAAAAAGTAAACAAATCGATGGTCTGCGATTTCTCAGATAGGGGTAACTTCGGTATATCGAAAGTTAATTAGTTTTCTTCTGGTTTTGGCAACAAACATCTGTTGTGGACGAAGTGTGACCGCAGCCCGGTACCACTATTATTTATTCGGGAATCGAATAAAGGGTAACTTTCTTCGTAATAGTACAAAACCCTCATAGACACACACACACACACACACATTGAACAAGTTTTATTTTTATATTGAGAGCATATGTTGATTTTATTTCTATTTTTTTTTTCAAACTCAGTAACTATTTATTTCAGTATAAGAAAATCGCTATAGTAATATTTAGTAATTAGACTAATTTTAATATTCTTCTATTTAAAGCGAAATAATGACTTTCCATTTGCCATTAAAAACGAATAAAAAACGAATTCAGAGCACTTCGATGAACATTCAGAAAGAAATAGTAAAAAAAAAAAATAAATAAATACAGTGATTCAGAAAAATACTAAACGCTTTCAATAGCATTTTAAATACGATACTAAAAAAGAAGCATATTTATGTAATACTTTTAATAGTATTTTATATTGCAATGTATATTAAAAATATATATAATTAAAATTTATATTATTTTTATTATTAATTGAAAATCATTGATTTTGAGCATTGAAAATAGTCATATTCAGTTTTTATATTATTAATAAAAATGAGAGAAACAGCGATGTTAACGTTTTTAAGATTATCAGCATTGTATAATATTACAGCTGTAATATCCGAAAGATAACTGTCGAAAAAGTATGTCGCCATTCTTTCGCTCTTTCTTTCATTCATTTTCTGTCGCTTACAGCAATCTTCCAAATTGGACATAAAATTAAGATTAATGAAAAAAAAAATCTGGACCCATCTTAATGAAGATGTTCGAGTAAGGAGCGAAAAAAAAAATATAATAATAAGACACAATTTCAAATCTCGAAGACAAACATCGCTCCGATTTGTGCCGAAATGAAGATCGAATGTTTCAGCTGAAAACGAACAAAAAAAAAAAATAGAAATAGTCTGAACGATGCATCAAACAGATTGTGAGCTGTATGTGTCGAGTTTAATTGACAAATCGGTTTTCGGACACATTTTTCCATTGCGAAAAACGAATAAAAAGAAAATATATTAAAATAATATATATATAGAATAAATATATAAAAGAAAAGAAAAATTAAAAAGAAAATTCGTCTCCGTTGCTTCTGAAACTAGAAAAGTGTGGGCGCATTGAAAAGCACGATTTTTTTTTATTGATATTTTTTTTTCATGATCTTTTACAATATGCGTATATTTTATATATACATATATATATTTGTTATTACAGTATCACAATTATTTATTATTCATACAATTTTATTTACATGTATTATCATATGTATAAAAAAATATTACATTACTAATGATTGCCACCGTATCTTTATTTTCCGTATTATTTTTTTTTTAATGTAATATCGAGATAAAAAGCATCGAATTCATTCATTTTACATTATTTATTCAAGTATTTTTTTCATTTTCATTTTTTTTTTTTGTAAATGATTCGATACTCTTTCGTCCGGCTTTCATTTGAACCCCTCCAATATATTTATATTTTATTTGAAACAAACACATTATAAATATGAATATTTATAACATCGAATATTATTTTTGCACATTTAAAAATTGATTTTTATATGTAATACATATATAATATTTTAACGATACACGAATGCGAATATTTTGAGCTAATTTCCAGTGGAAGAATATATATATATATATGAAGAAATGTATTTGTCTAAGAATCGAAATTACTATCCGAAGGCTTTATATTATTGTTTCATTTATCATGGTAATACGAAGACACACACTATATAAAGTAAATATTTATATATTTTTTTAATGTTTATTATATGTAAATATGTATCACATTTAATAAAAAAAAATATTATAATAATAATAAAATTAAAAGAAAAAAACGATGAGCACACGAGCGTACAAAATTCACCGTCGTTGCGCGATTCGCACACGGCGTGACGTCATCGTCGTCATTAAATTAAAAAATTAAATTAAATTAAAATAAAATAAACAACAACAGCAACAACACAACGAAACGACGGCATTCTCGATGTACTCCAAAATATCTAAACTATCATTGTATAATACAAAAAAAAAAAAATGTATATATATATCGGTAATGTTCTATATTTTATTACGTTAGCTTATAATATTGTGCACTAATATAATATATAGCGCGTTCATTATTAGAATGATCGATGCTAATTTTGATGCTGAAAACGATATTATAATATAGAAAATATATCTTATTTTGTTTTATATTATAATAATAAAAAAAACGTTAAGATTTCCCTGACTCACCTCCGGTGTTGTGCGTGTTTTCTAAAATTTGGGCAATTTGCGGTTTGTCCTCGTCTATAGTCAGCTGGGCTTCAGCTTTATATAAAGAAAACACTGTCGCTCTGCAGACAATTTTCAGCTGATTTTGCACGAACACATCCTGTATTATCGGCAATATTATAGTCGATTCGCTGGTTTTTTTCTCGACGTCTTCGTCTTCCGGTTTCACTTTTGTGCGTATCAATTCGAAACTCGTGCCGGAGAATATGAATTTATAGCGTTCTTCTTTCTCTTCGTGCTCTTCGTCGTGATCTTCGTAGTCGTCGCCGTCTTGTTTTTTTCGTTTTTGTTGCTCTTGTTGCTGCTGCTGTTGTTGTTGTTGTTGCTGTTGTAGTTGTTGTTGGTGTTGTTGATCGACGAAATCGAATTTTTCCGAATCGTCTTTTTTCTTCGTAAAACTGATATGATATATGTGATTTGATGCTGTTTCGTTTTTATTTACAATTGTCGGTGGACTTGTTATCTATGAAAAAAAAATAATTCTATATATATATATATATATATACCATTTAAACATAAATATCAATAGTTCAAATACTAAATTATAAGGAACAAGAAGAGAAAGTTGGACGATATTACGATTATCCTTGTAATCAACGACGTAATAATAAACCAGCTCCATGGTAACTTCAATTTGTTCCATTTATGAACTGTTTCGTATTCTACGTAAGTTTTAATAATGCCGATTTATATAATATTAAAGTCGTATATTTTATACATTTGTTATTGAAAATTATAATAGATTAAAATATATTAAAAATTAAATTGAGAATTGAATCGATGACATTGAAAAGGGTAGTTGAAAATAAACGAATTTTTGATTATATCATCATCATCAATCAATATGTATTAATATGATAAAAATTTTAATGTAATATTTACCGTTTTTCCATTAAGTATCCATGTCAAATTCGCTGGTGGATGTGCTAAAGGTGCCGTGCAACGGACCTTTAATGTATCCCCGACCATTATTTTCGTTTTATCCGCGTATATTTCCGGTGCCGATTCCGGTAATTCTACATATTTTAATCGTATTTAATGTATATACATATATAATATAATATATAATAAAATTAATAAATAAACAAAATAATGCTCACCAACTACGTGCATGTAGCTAGCTTCGGCCATTGTTAAAAATGAGGGTGCATCGGCTGATATTTCGCATCTATATCTACCCGATTGTGCGGGGGTCACATGTCTCAGGACAACGGTGGACGGTCCGGATCTACCCAACTGTATTATATAAAAAAAAAATAATAATATGAAAACGATAAAAAAAAATGGTGATCGGATGGGGGGATTACGGGCGAAAAAGGAGGATGCGGACGAACGCGCGTGTTGAAAAGTTTATTGTACGCGAAAAAGTCCGTATTTCATTTTATAGCCTATATTTAATTAATATGGTGTGATGGCGTATATATATATATTTTTTTTTTTTGTTTTAAAAAACGGAAATTACCTTCGGCGAAAACGTTATATAAACGCTTTTAAAACATTATATTTCAAAACGGCCTAACTTTTTGGTCCAAATTAAATATATATATATATATATATATATATATATATATATATATATATATATATATAAGTTAAACCTATAATTATATAGCGACTTTGACATTCAAATTGGACGCTGGATGGAAATTAATATTTGGAAGTTTTTCATTTAATTTTCATCGAGAGCGACAAAAGATCGGAAATATTTTCAATTTCGTACGTTTTTTAATATTTACGCCGATTTTTTTCTTTTTTGGTTTATAACTTTTAATTGACGGCCGCGCGATTCGTCATAAATTATTTTTGCATTAAAATGCAAAAGAATAATTAAAAAGTATATTAAATCTAATATTTTTACACTCTCTTGCACTATATTTTAATATAATATTAAAAATATTTTTCAATAAAAATAAAGCAAAATATTATGATTTTATTATCGATATAATTCAATTTTTAAAAATACAAATAAATTTATTATATATTAATTCTGTAAGCATTATTTATGTATCGAATAACAAACATAGAATAAAAATTATACGATTATACGTGTTTTTACTTAACAACTATTAAAAAAACTTAACACACTAAAAAACGTTTAAAACTTTATAATAGTTATTTTTACTGATGTTTACAACTATATTAAAAATATTATCTGTTGTTTTTATTCAGTTTTACCTTAAGTATCGTTATGCAAAAATAAAGTTTGAAACTCTATACTTGTATATATGTTATATAATATATATATATATATATATATATATATATATATATATATATAGATTTAAATATAAAATTCGCTCGATTGACAGTAATATTATAAGCCTCTGAAACTAAATTTTCAAAGTATTCTAAAAAGCCATCGAAAAAGTTAATTTCACCGATTTTTCCGCGAAAGCTCTTCGGGCGACCGGAGCTTTTCGAACGAAATTTTACAGTAAAAAATCCGTACACCGATCGTTGCCACAATTGGAAATATTTTTCTAGCAAAAATACGCTCACACAAGAAATCTATCTAGGGTTTCGTAACGCTGGAAAAGCTTTAAAATTACTATGCCCCTCGTCCGCCCGCTTCCCCCCCCCCTCACGCCGTTTTAAAGTATAATGAAAATTCGACTTGGCGCAACAGCAACGAGCACTTAGTGAGCTTTTGGCGAATGTTACTCAATTTGCGAGCGCGCTTTTTGTTGAACTTTACTACGAGACGGATAATTAAGCTTCGTCTGAGTTATCGTCATTTTATAGCAGACCGAGTTCCAATTTCCGTTTCGCAGTTTCGAATTGTTCACAGACGTCAACCCTAGAAATCCTTTTTTTTTTGTTTGATACAATTCGACCCTTTTCGAATGTGCACCGTAATCGTTTTTTTTTTTTGAGGAATTTATATATATATATATATATATATATATATATATATATATATAATTATATAATGCATTCGATTACTTACATCAACGTCCATTCCACGCAACGGAAACACCCTCGTGTGCGGCAGTTCCTTCGGTATATATCTGAAAAACTCATTTCGACCCTTGTACCATTTCAGACTGTATAAATTATCGGATTCTAAATCATATCGACAATGTAAAGATACTGTATCGCCGACTGCAGCCGCCTCGGGAATTGAAATTTTAACATCGCGAAGACCAGAAACACCTGAAAGGAAAATGAAATCGAATAACAAATTCATAAGTTATCTTCTCGCGAAAATAAATAAAAAATCCGCCCTCGGCCCTGTATTTTTTTTTTCGAATCCGAAAAAAAAAATTAAATCGGAACAGGGCCGGAAAATAATAATAATAATAATAAAAAAAAACTCCGGTATATTGTTCGTTTCGAATTCACAAAAAAAAAATATATATGTTGCTTTGCCGGTCGAAAGAATTCAATCGAACACCTCTCTATTGAAGATATTAATGAGTAATTTTGCGATAAAATACTTTTTTTTATTATATTTGTGTGTGAATCAGAATTATATTTTTTATTATATAATAGATTTATTTTTATATTCATAATCCATATACATTTATGTACATCATTGTTATTAATAGAGAATGTTATTTTTTTAATAATTAAATTTAATTTAAATGTATATATATATATATATATATATATATATATATATATATATATATATATATATATATATATATATATATATATATATATATATAGTTTTTCAACAACAAATTATAAAAATCTTTAGTGAAATCCGGTCCCAGCGGCCCCAAAGGATGAACCGTTTCTACGAAGTAAAATTAACAAGGTCCTTGTTTTAAAATAAATTCATTTAACATGTAAAATATTACACTTAATATATATACATTAAATGAAAATAATTTCTAATAAAAATTCATTAAATTCTGTAGAAAAAAATAAATGTATACATAATATATAATTATATATATATATATATAATTTTTTTTTTTCAAATGAGTTTCTTGTCATTGAAAATTTTCTTTCTTTTTTATTATTTTTTTTTCTGTACGTTTAACTAGAAAACTTCAAACGGCGTTTATAAAATGTTTAAAAATGAAATATATTCAATATTTTCACTTTTGTATAAAACGTACGTAATTAACATATATTACGGTTATTAAAATTTATAGCACATAATGACTTCCCACCAACTTAATGGGTATCGTTTTATGTCTATATATATATATATATATATATATATATATATATATATATATATATATATATATATATATATAATTTTAATATTTTTTTTTCACTTGAAAAAGATGAGTGAATATGATTTTTGATATATTTAGAGAATAATCTTCATTTTTAAATTATATAATATGTTAAAATATTTTTTTCGGATTTAATTTTTATATTAAAATTAAAAGTGAGCTCAAAACGTCTCGCTTCCGTGTAAATTACTTATATATTTTTCATATAGTCAATCTTAGATTTTTCTTCTTTTTTATTTTTTCTGTTTTTCTTTCGCATTTTCTTTTGTGAAACGTCTCGAGTAAAGAAAGAAAAAAAAACGAAAAAATTCAGTAAAGTAAGATAAATGCAGTCAGAATGGGTTTCGGTGGGATAATGCGGCAAATGTCGTGATAGAACAGTAAATAATGACGAAAAAAGAAGAATCCTAGATAAAAACGGAAGGGTGTTGATGGAGGGAAAAAGTTAATGGTATATATATATATATATATATATATATATACATATATAGGGTCAACTGAGACATCGTGTTGTCTGAGGGGAGGTCAAAACCCGATATAACACGCATCATCATCATAACGCGGAAAATAAGGTAAGCTTATAAATATTAAACAAGTAAACTGCCCTCAAAAATAGTACGTCGTTCGAATTTCTCCAGGACGACCCTTAATAATTGAGAAAAAGAACACGCGTAATAATTAATTACGTTATTATTATTATTATTATTATTATTTATTATTGGAACGGATAATGAAAGTTTATTATTGTTGTTGTTGTTTTGTGATTTTTGTTATCGGTAGTGTAATGATAATTAAATTTAATTAATGAACGTCGATAGTATTAACGTCCAGTCGATAATTGTATATATAATACGGTAATAAAAGGTAATCTGATATTTATGAAAATAATATTGTATAATCGCATTTTCATATAATATAATATAAGGTTTATTTATTTATATAACAATGTGATCAAAAAGTAATGTAAATTCTTTATTGACTCTTAAATGCAATCTCCGTCCGATAAAAAGCACTTTTACAAGCAATTCTCGAAACATTTGGAATAGTCTTTTTCCGGTATAGCCTTCACAAGACTTTCTTCGATTTAGTTTTTATCACTTCAATCGTGTCAAAACGGCGTCGCCGCATTAGTCTTTTGCGTTTGCCGAATAGCCAGAAGTCGCACGGTGACAAATCGGGCAAATACGGTGATTGCGGAACGATATGAGTTGAGTTTTTGGCAAAAAAGTCCCGAAGAACCAATACAGTATGACATGGTGCATTATCGTCACGAAGCAACCGTGACTTGTAAAACACGTGTAACTTGGAGATAGTAAAATATTTTGACAAATAGACGCTTGGTAAATATTATAGACTAGGAAAAACTACCAATCTAGGAAAAGAATTAAAATATACCTGCCTTACTTTTTTAATCACGGTAGTATATATATATATATATATATATATATATATATATATATATATATATATATATATATATATAAGAAATATTAGTGAATTTTTATTATTATACGTATGAAATAATATTATTTTTTATACATATTATTACAAACTAAATATTTTGAGTAAATTCATATAAATATTAAAAAATAATATTAGAAGAGATTGCTTTTATTTCAAGTTTAAATATTTTATATTTTCATATCTAAATTTTTGATATAAAAATATATCATCATTTTTTTCCACATATATAGTCGTAGTAATTTATAGATATTACAATACTTTTAATTATATAATTTGGAACATACATTGGTATATTTTAGTATAAAACGGTATATATTTATAAATTATTTCGTTTTCGAAATTCGAAAATTTTATCATAAATGATAAATATTGTATTTTATCATTTATGATAAAATATAATAGTACATATATAGAAAAATGAAAATTTATATTTTTGTTTTCATCTACAAAAAAATTATAACCGCTACACATTCAATGTACAAAGTTTTTAAGTGCTTTATATAAAGTGACAAAACCTTTTACATTTTCGCTCAAAAAGCGACTAGTGCACAAAAAGCACAAACGCAAATATATATATATATATATATATATATATATATATATATATATATATATAGAGAAAGAGAGAGAGAGAGAATTGTGGTCTAAATTTGTGAATATTTTGCGATAAAAACGAATGCAAACGAAAATCGGATTCGTATTCAAATACAAAAGACGCGGTTATATGAACGTTGCGCAGATGTGCCCTTTGTACATCGCAACGTTCCCCGTTAATTTTCCGCAACATTTCACACGGTCGACCGTGTCGATTGGTTTTGTTAAATTGCTACGAGACGTCTAATAAATTAATAATTTCATAGACGTTCGCAAATCCGCGGGAAAATGTCGGCTTTGCTATTTTAAACGTAAATTATGGCTTTAAACATCGGCATAGTCACGATAAATCCTCTAGTCTTGTTCATAAACTAGTGAAACGTTTTCATAAATCATCGCGTCAACAAAACTTTGTTGTTGTTTATTATTTATTTATTTATTATGTTTTTTTTTGTTTTCTCTAACAAACGTTAAAAAAATATTCGTCAGGTAGAAATTTTGCGTTTCGCCATATTAAAGTTTTCATAATTGTATAATATATATATATATATATAATTATAATACTGTTATTATCATATATTATTGTTCATAATATATGTTTAATAATAATACAATTATTTATTATATATATATATTAATACGAAAAAAATCTATGATAATGAATTAGAAATTCTATTTATAGACTTTATGTTATTTTTATTATTAATCCACGAAAATTTCTATTGAAAGGTTTGCGTGTAAAATTGTCGATTTAACCCTTTGAAACAAACAAACAAAAAAAAAACAACAACAACAAAAAAACTACGGATTAATTAATTTTATTTTTTGACTATTGATTTTCTTTTTTAGTTAAATAGAACGCGTGAATTTAATTTCACTCATTTTTTTCTTTCGAAAACGATACGTATATTTTTTTCTTTACTTAATTAGAAAATTTTACACGAATAAAATATATTTTTTTGGGGGGACGGGGGACGGGGGGCGACAACACGGAAACGATTGTGACAGTTACAAGGACAGTCATAATGTTGGGGGGGGGGTGGTATCTTTGAATAAGGGCGGTGTTGGCCTACTTCAAAAATTAAGAAATGATTAATTAATATTTTTTTACCCATACTTTAAATCAGCGGTTTCCAACCCTCGATACCGCTTTTTTTAAATAAAAATTTCGTCACAAAAAAAATATTTTTATATATTTTTTTTAAATATATAAAAATTAATTATTTTTAATAGTATCTCGTAAATATGTCTTTTAACCGGGGGGGGGGGGTTAACTCGTGTAAACATCGTAATAGAGTGCGCCATAATAAATATAGAGCAGTTACTTTAGGGTCGCGTTGAGTTAAATTATTTCATGTTATATATATATATATATATGTATATATATATATATATATATGGGTTTGTTTATATATATTTACATATTCTATTATATTGATTTACATGGTATATTTAAATTTCATACACGTTTTATAATGAATTACGTTGACAGCGTGCGGTCATTTTTAAACTTTGACCTATTTTATTAAAATCTTAAAGGCGATGTAATGGAATAAAATATATCATATTTTTATGTATATATATATATATATATATATATATATATATATATATAAAATTTTCATTAATCAAAATTATATTTTTTTTTTAATAATATTTATCAATTTTTATATATGATGTAAAATAAATTCAGTATATCAACTGTATAATATATATATATATATATATATATATATATATATATATATATATATGTTATTAACAGATATATTTTTAGCTATTTTTTTATTTTAATATAATAAATTATTATTATTATTATTTCAGTCGACGATTTTTAAATTTCTCTTGAGAATTCTTTTCTGTCATCGCGTTGTCAATACTTATATACGGGACATACTTCATCATTAAACTGACTCAAAATATAGAGACAAGGGGCGAATATGAGGTATGAGGGGTGGGGGGGAGGAAAGAGAATTTAGAGGTCAATAAACACCTTTTCGAAAATAATATTTTTCATATTGAATATAATAATTTAATATATTATAATATTTCAAAACGCGGTAATCGCTTTTATCACCTTAGTATAATATATAATATAATATAATAAACCATGCATTACAATGAACCCGAATATGAATCGTTAACCTAAACAAACACGTTTAACATAATTTTCGCAACAGTCGAATAATTGTCGCTTACCATTTATAATTATTATCATTATTATTATTATTATTATTTATATACAAAACGGGATAAATGGAAATATGCGTTATTAATGGTTTTCTCGTGTACGACTATTGAAACGGAAATTTATAATTCTTGTCAATAATATTATCGGCTAGAAACGGTCGGCGGTTATATTTCTAATTAATATTGATTTCAATTAACGGGCGAACATTCGATTACCATTAACCCGACAATTAGTATTACTAATAGACACTAGCCACTGATGAAAATTTGTGCAAATTGAAAATTACCAATATATATATATATATACTTTGATCAAAAAGTAAGGTGAAATTTTCATTTAAAATTCCCGAGTATATTAGGAAGGCAGGTAAATTGTATTTTTTTCCTAGGTTGGAAGGACTGTCTATAATATTTGCCAAGCGTCTGTTTGTCTAAAAGTTTAATTATACGTGTTTTTACAACTCTTGGTACACCTTCATCACGATAATGCACCATGTCATACTGCATTGGTTTTTGGAGACTTTATTGCCGAAACCTCCACTCGTATCGTTTCGCAACCACCGTATTCGTTTAATTTGGCTCCGTGCGATTTCCGGTTATTCAGCGAACGCAAATGGCCAATGTGTGGACGCCGTTTTTGACACGATTGAGGAGATAAAAACCGAATAGAAGAAGGTCTTGAAGGCTATATACCGGAAAAAGACTATTCCGATTGTTTCGAGGACCGGAAAAAGCGTTGGAAAAAGTGCATTTTATCGGACGGGGATTTCTTTAAAGGGGATGAAGTTTATTTTGAAGAATTTAAATTTTATAAACTAATTTACCATATTTTTTGATCACAGTGTTATATATATATATATATATATATATATATATATATATATATATATATATATATATATATACATTATAACAATAACCACAATGGCTTATACATAATACATAAGTAACCCAGTTTCAAAAACATCGCTTTTTACCATGATTTATGACAGCACTATTATCGTTGTCTTCCCCCCCCCCTTTTATTTTAGAATTTTTTTTCCTTTTGTAATATCGTCAACGTAAATTTGAAAAAGTGAAAAAATTCTTTATATATATATATAATATATATTCTTTAGATTTCATTTTAAACGCGTGAATAAAGAAAAGAAAAAAAAAACCGGAAAGAATAATAGAATCAGTTTATACTTACTGGCTGCCATAAGTGCCAATAACAACGACTGCCGGATTTTCCACATGAGTAGATTTTTAAAAGAATACGATCCGTTGCTGTTGTTGTTGTTGTTGCTGTGGTTGTTATTGTTTTTACCATATATCATAAGCATTTTTTTGTTTTTAAAAATAATAAGTGTTTTTTTTTCTATTTATAAAAATGCGTTTCTTTCAGAATAGTATTTTTCACTCATAACTATGGTTTTATCTCGGTGACAGGTTAACGTCCGTTACATGTTTCACTGTGTAAAAATGTCAAATTTTATTTTAAAATTATTAACTATCATGATACTAGTGTTTATTAACACTTAACACTCATTTGTCGGCTGACACCCGACATTCTTTTGTTAGTACGAATGTCGGCTGTCGTTCGACATTTCTTTGTTAGTTTGAATGTCGGGTGATCATTCATACATTGACAAGTTTTTCTTTCATTAATAATAATAAATTATATTAAAAGTATTCATGGTTTTTATTTGATATTTAAATAAAAGATAATGATTTGAAACTTTTTAAAAACATGTAAAAAATGATTTAATTATTACTCGATTAATAATATAATATTAAAATGAAAGAAAACTGAGTGCTAAGGGTTAGTATATTCATTATAATTTTGAATATATACATTTTTTATACAATATGATTATCATTTACATAATTTTACCATATACACAATATGTCTAAGTAAAAAAGTAATTTTAAAAAGTGGATTTGACGATTAAAATTAAAATAAAAATGTATTCATTTTGTTATATATATCAATTATATATGTCATCTTTTAATACAATAATAATATATTTAAGAAAATTTACTTTTTAGAAATATAAAATTTAACTCTAATATACCATATATATTTAAAAGCGGTGTATTAAAATAAGCAAACTATAATATTATATAATGAAAATGATTTTAATAATAAAGTATTGAATTATTAGATGATTGGTCCATGCACGAGTGTGACTCGTGCATGCCCGAGTTACACTCGGGTATGGACGTAAAATAAATGAAAATGGTTCTGAATGATTTACTTATCATTTAAAAAATGAAAATATAATATTATTTTAAATTTAACTGGATGTTATTGATGTTTGTTTTTTCTATCTAGACACCGTGTATATTGTTTGTTTACTAATCAACAATAAAAAAATAACAATTTAAATTATAAAAATAATAATTATGAAAATTAATGTCAAATTAAAATATTGTTCATTGTCATTATATACAATAAATTTCTATTAATAAATAGAGCTTAAAGAGTGAAAGAAAAACAAATAAATCAATGGCGCAACAGTCGAGTCATTAACTCAACGCCCAATCGAATATTGATTTTATTGAAAAGTTTGATATTAAACTAACACAATAACAAAAAAAAAACAAACAATAAAAATAAAGAAAAACTTTTAGGAGATTCGAAACGGAAACGTTCGAACGATAATATCGATTCCGATTCGCGAACGAGTGAACATGTGCGTTACCATCGAACGTCACTACAGGTGTTTGTTATCAAAAACATAAACCGAACGCGTTTATAAAGAATATTTTATTTTAGTCGAATATATTTAAATCGAAATTTTCTAAATAACTATATATTTTTATTTTGATAACGCTATATTATGAAAAGAGAATATGATGAATCGCGAATGAAATTAAAGTGTTTTTTTACACATAATATATTTCACTTTGGAATATTTAAAAATTGCGAAATGTATATATTCGTTCGCCATTTTTCCCCAACATAAATTATGCAACACCATTAAAATCTCATAAAATTAAAATTTTACGTAAACATCACTCGGGCTCTTTCCTAATATTTTTTTTTTGCTCTTTTCTTTGAATAATTAATTAAAGCGATGTTTATAAAGAAAATTTACCTTTGAGAATATATATATATATATATATATATATATATATATATATATATATATATATATATATATATATATAATTATTATTATGAATTCATCAAAATAATATCTACAAAGTAAACATGCTAATTGAGCTATTTACAAGTGAATGATCAACATTAAATTCTTACGAGTAATTTAATAATATAAAAAAACATTTTTTTTTATTACAATTTATATGACTGAAAATGTTTCTCTATTAAAATATCTTCCTTTACGAACGATATAAGATATTTTTATTACGTTAAATAATCTGATTTCTTTTATATATAAAAGAGTTTGAGCTATCTTTTTAAAAATTTATTGAGTGTAATATTTATTTTTTATATTAAAATAGTGTTTTCTATTTACGAAAATATTGATATGATGTTGCATATATATTTTTTTTTGTAAATATAGCATTTATATATTATTGAGAAATATTAAATATAATTTTAATAATATTCTTCAAAAATAGGATATAATGGTAAATTTAAAATTAAATTTATATTTTTATGATATGAGTGTACAAAATTGAATGACAGTCGTACAAATCATAATACAATCTTTTATTTTGATACACACACATACACACACACACACACATGTATATATATATATATATAGTCTATTTTTGAAGTTATTTACGTATTTAATACATATAATAAATATACAACAAATAAAAATAATTACATACCAACATATAGTAAAAAAAAAATAAAAAATAAAAAAACAAAACAAATAATCAAAATTATAATTGTAATATTATAAAATCGATTTTTTTCAATATATAATATATATAAAATAATAACAACACGCAATCAAAAGTTTTCGCGAAAACTTCACGAATTTTCAAACTCGTACGAATTTTATTCACTGTTAAAAAGGTTCGTTTACAAGCTAAATAATTAATAATAAGTTAATTAAAAAATATAATAATAATAAATAAAGAATTAATAATTTAAAAATATATATGAATATATATATATATATATATATATATATATATATATATATATATAAATATATATTTCGTAAAATGTATGCGAAAAATGCGCACGACGACTGAACGCGGTCGACTCCGACAGATTTCACAAGTGTACTGAACAGAAGACACCGGTTTTTACGACTGCTTCCACCCTCACTGTGATCACCCCCTGAATTTCTAGTAACCGACAACCCCTCTTTCTCCTCCTCCTCCTCCTCCTCCCCCTCTTCCTCCTCACCTCTCTGTCGTCAACATCACAACCTTATATATATATATATATATATATATATATATATATATATATATATATATATATATTATATATAGATAGATTATAGAACACGGTACACGCTGCTATACTTCATCTAAAGCTCGTTTCTATTTCGTCACTGGAAACTTACTTTCGAACAGAGCTTTTCAACTTGTGAAACGTTCACGAAAAAAAACACACACACACAAAAACTACGACCGCATAAACCGGTTAGATGACGCCGTTACGTTTTTTTTTTATCATCTAAAAAAATATAATAAAAATATTAGTGTTATAAATTAAGTCATTATTTGCATTATGTGTTAATTTTGTTTTTATAATATTATATTAAAATATAAATAAAATTATATATATATTTTTTTTTGTATATTATTTTATTTGAATAATATCTTTGTATTATTATTGTCAACGTTTTTAAAAAAATTTATTAAAAATAATGTCGTTTTCAGCGTTGCAATTGTCGTATTATTTTTCATTTAAAATTTTTAATAAATGAAAAGTTATTGTGAATAAATTTAATTCACGTATACTTTTATAATTATTAGAAAAAAATAGCGTAATTCGAAATGAATAAGAATAATTTTCAAATTAATTTATTATTAATCGAATTTGTTCATTTGTCGGCTCCCATTCGACATTCCTTTGTTACTGAATGATGTCGGATGAGAGCCGACATAATATAAAGTTTGAAATAAAAATATTAATAAATTAATAATGAATAAATGGAAAAATATTGGCGATTATTTTTTACATAAATTTTGAATATCTTTAAATAAACGAATACCGCACTTCCACCAAAATACCTTTGAAATCATAAAAATAGACCAGTTTTTTCGGAACTAATTACGAAGACAGACCGGGATTATTATGTATGGAAATCGTGCGTTTCTTCAAATGTTCTTTTGGTGACGTTAAGTAATTGATATTTATTATAGAAAGCTTCATTAGTATCTATTTTCAGCTAGGTTTTCTTTATACGATTTTTTTTTCGCATTTTTAATATTTTTTAACTTGCATATATAATATTTTTTTTCAACTTATATAATATTGTGTTGTGTAAATATGTAAAAATTGTTGTTCTTAAACTCGTATTGTAATTTATAAAAAAAAATATATATAAACAACAATCGAATTTTTGAAGCATATTTATCAACAAATATTTTGTATTCTTGTTTATAATGCGAGTTAAAAATAATATTGATGTCTATTTTACACACACACACATATGTATAATGTTTATTTTGAATTTAATTTGTATTTCACGTAATATTTTTTTTCAAAAATATTATTTTTATATATATATAAAGTATAAAATATAATAATTTTTAAAAATTCATAGAAAAAATGCGGTCCAAATAATTAAATATATACTAAAAATTGATATATATATATATATATATTTATACATTTATAATTAATCTTAAAATATATTGAAATATCCCTGATAGTTAAATGCACAGTTCAGAAACCACTAAAGTAAAAGGAATAATATCTTAAAACGGAAGTTGTCTGTAAATTGAGTTTATTTTATATTTTAATATACAAATTTATACTTTAATAGAAAATATAACCAATTATGATTTATATATGAATAGATATGTGTTATAAATTAAAATCACATGTTATTTTTATTATAATATATAGTGCATTGTATAATTGAAATGATGGTTTTATCACTTATTATTTTTAATTGTTAACATTAATTTTTTTTTCAATATATTTTTAAAAGTATTTAACGACATTTTTAATAAGTAATTTAATATCAGAAACGAAACTAGCACGAATTAAATATATTTTATCTATTGTATCATATTATAGAAACGTTTACTATACGTATAAAGTATAATATTAGATAATTATTCGCATTTGTATTTCGATTATTCACAGAAGCCAAACGAACCATTTAACACTATTAAAATAGACGACCGTTTCCGGTTCCGTTATGCGAAAACTACACATTCGAATAAATGCAACAACACGGTATCCGATCGTTTTCCATTTTACAAAATGCATAAATTAACCGTAATTACGTTTAATCCTATCCATTCTAAACTAATTTGTAATTTTAATTCTTTACAACTTTACACGATTTTCTCGTAAAATTACTTCGAAACACGACAGCCGACTCGAATTTTGAAATGTTTCTTTATCTTTTTCGTCATTTGTGACTTATTATTATTATTATTTAATTTTATATTTTTTAATAAAAAAATATTTTCTTATATATATATATTATACTTTATTAAAAAAATATTTTATATAAAAATATAATATTTTTATATGACATTCTCAAAATCGCCATTTTATACATTTCATAATGCATAAAAAAAATATATTATTTTCATAATATTTATTCATCCAGATGTGAAATCGTATAATTTTATATTAAAAAAAATACAATTTTCTCTTCACTTTAATAATTTCGTATACTTTTTTCTTTCAATATAAAATACTCATTTCACAGATTTTCCGACATTCTAAACATCATTTTCTGCAATTCGCATACATTTTCCATTCACCACTTCTATATTGAATCCATATCCGGTATATATTATATTCTAATACGGTATACAGGCAACAATTTTTATACGAAAAAATATAACGTTATATTATTATTAAAAATATTAAATTTTATTATTTATCGTGCGATATATTATGAAGGTCAGTTTCTAGCGTGCATCTGACCTAGCATTTTTTTTAAATTGGACAATAGCTGATTATATCATTTAATATGTCACATTGTGAACATGTTCTATATATATAAATATATATATATACATATATAACAATATTTTTTTGTACATATGTATATAAAATAAATCTGTATTTCTAATGATATGGCGTATCATTCAACGAACGTTTTCATGTATTATTTATATATGCGGTCTCAAATGTGACTTAGGTGTAAATTTAACAGAAAATAAAATTCAGTCATAATTCTAGAATAATATATATATGTATATATATATATAAAGAAAATGTCATTTTATTTGTGACCGTTGGCATAGCTTCAGAAACACGAAGCACGTTTCCTGGAGAAGTGACCTACCGGATATGAACACTTATCACCGAAGAGACACGAAGTCACTATATATGAATTATCTTGAATGAAATATCCTGTGACAACCGGACTAGTCACAATGACACACACACACACACACACACGGTTTATATACAACACTATAAATAAAATATAACGTTGCATTAAACTCGAATATAATAATGTAATAATATAAAGCACGATATTAAACGGCGCTGCATAAAACACCGATCATCACAATAATAAAGCTTGTTTTTTTTTTTTATTGTGAAAGTTTATTGTGAAAGTTCATTGTACTTGTGAATGAGTGAATGAATGAATGCATTTACTGTTTAGTGTATTTTTATTATCAATACTGTGATCAAAAATTAAGGTGAATTTGTTTATAAAATGTTCGATAAAACGCATTTT
This sequence comes from Leptonema lineaticorne, assembly GCA_024500535.1. Lineage (NCBI taxonomy): Eukaryota > Metazoa > Arthropoda > Insecta > Trichoptera > Hydropsychidae > Leptonema > Leptonema lineaticorne. The sequence goes on from JANIJI010000017.1 coordinate 2,208,057, forward strand.
TGCCAATCCTTTTCCAGTGCTCAAAACAGTCGAAATAGTCTCAAGACCTTCTACTATTCAGTTTTTATCTCCTCAATCGTGTCTAAACGGCGTCCACGCGTTGGTCTTTGAATTTGATGAATAGCCAGAAGTCGCACGGAGCCAAAACAGACGAATACGGTGGTTGCAGAACGATACAAGTCAAGTTTTTGGCAAAAAACTCGCCAAGAACATTGGTACACATTAGTATATATAAAAATAAAATTTAAAAATATATTATAAATCTGCAGATTGTTCAAAAATAGATTTTTTACACATTGACTAAAATAATTTACTCACAAAAACACGTCCACTTTCAATAAATATATATATATGAATGTTGAATTTAGAACTGATAATTCAATTTTTTTAATATAGTTAATTAATGTCAACGATAAATATATTGTTTTTTTTTAAATATTAAATTATCACAATATTGCGCAGTTTAATTGGTATAAAAAAAGAAAAGATAAAATATATGAAATGAAATTTTTACTAGAATATATATTTTTAATATTAAAAAGCTCGAAACGGTCTTTTGCTTCTCTAATTATCTTTCTTCAAGTGTTTTTGAAATTAGTTTTGTGTCGTTATTTTTTTTACATATTTAATTATTATCGTAATTATGCTGAAATTAAAATTTCAATGTAATTTAAATTTAATGATTTTTTTTAATTATAAATATAAAATATTCATAACGTATACTATATTTTATTTATTTCAGATATGGTTAATTGTAACATTAAATTATTATTAAAATATTTTTTTTTAATGAGAAAAGAGTTTTTATTTATTATTTTTTTTTTTAGAAAAAAAAATCAAAGTTATCTGAAATTACAGCCAATTATTAGATTAGAACTAGAAAAAGAAAATTATATAATAATTAAAAAAAAATATTCAAAATTTAGTACCAATTGAAGAAATATTTTTTTTTTTATTTATTTATCGGTCAAGAAAAATACAATATTACACTATTTAATATTTGTATCGTATTTTTTTTTCTTTCATTTCACAATGCTAATCCTGATTATTTTTTCATCCTACTTCGGCATAATCCTCCTTCACATCGTGCAACTTCATAATCCTCAATATATACATATATTTATTTATATATAACTATATTTTTCCTACATTGCTCTTATATTTATATTTATATATATATATATATATTTTTTTTGCTGTCGACAATTTGCTAGTGGGTTGAATTATATTCGAATTATATATACAATATAAACATGTAAATATAAAGTATATTATTACGCTCACTTACGTTCATGAGATTTTATTAGTCTCATTGTCTCGACGATATATATATATATATATATAAATAAATTGAATCAAATTAAAATGTGACACAATTACACATTCGTATGCCAACGGGCACATGTTTCCATTTCGATTTTCATTCACATCGAAAGCATTATTATAATTCGCAAACGAGCTAATAATGTAAGCGTGAACTGGCGTCACATATCGAGCGGAACGAAATAAATGTACAATATATATATATATATATATATATATATATATATATATATATATAACAATCGACTACTTCTTACAAATAATGATTCGTATTTAACCTTTGAAGTCAATTCACGAACTTGCGTAATGTTTCTTCCAAAACTTATAGGTTTCCATCGGAGTGAGTGTTGCGCTGAAGAAAAGGTGTACGTGAGCGAAATATCCGATGAAAACTTTACTTCATATTGAGATTGCTCTCGCCCGCACCCCGCAACCCCTCGTCGTCTCATTGCCATCTTTTAATATATATGTGTGTGTGTGTGTACAATAAGTGTTAAAAATATGCGTAATAATCGATATGTACAGGAGATTATAGTCAGTGTTCAAAGTGTAACGATAGAGGAAAAACGGCTATTTGTACACGTTTTTTTTTTTTTGTAATGTAATATAGTTTGAATAAATGTATATAAAGTGTACGCGGAATAAATGAACGTTTGAAATTAAATTATATATTCTGAAACTGTTCACTGAAAATTATTTTTCATCGAAGATTATCTTGAATTTATTTATATATATATATATATTTATATAATGATTTTTATATCTTCTTTGAAATTATCGTTTAACATTTGTCTGAATATATTTTATATAATATTTCGAAAGCGTGTATTGAATATTGAAAAGGATTAAATTAAAAATTAAAATTCTCTATATATATATATTAAATATGAATGGTTCAATGGTTATATTTATTTATCTATATTGAATCGTTCTGAAGGTGAATGTTTTTTTTTTTATAAAGGTATAAAATTTTATGTCGATAACACTCTTTTGATATGTACGATATTTTGGCAGTTATTTACTTGTTTTGTATTTAGTTTGATAGGCATTTATATCACGTATCTGACTGAACAATGTATTTTTTTTACTAAAACCATAGTTCAATTTAAGAATTTACACAGTAGTCAATCAGAGCAATTAATCGGAATAACCATGGATCGATTGTGCATTAATTTTACTCCACAGATTAATAAACATCCTCTGAAATGTCATATAATATTTACTGAAGAAGCTATTGCTGATGTGAAGCTTAGTATTGAAGAAGTTTCAAATGAGTCCATTCACTTTATGAAAGATTTAAAATTGAAGGCTTAAATTATTAAACTTGTGCAAGTATTGAAGCTCAGCATATAAGCCGTAGTATATTTAAAAATAAAGTCGCTGATGAGAATGAATCTGTGAATTGATCTTCAAGATCATGCGATTTAACACTGATGGACTATTTTTCTGGAACAATGTAAAGTCTTTGGATGTCGACGAGTCGTAAAGTCGATTGATATATTGGAAAATAATATTTTTAATTGTTGCAAAAAGTCATCTAAAATTGAACATTTCATTTAGACTTTATCGCATACTAAAAATTATATTCGAGTAAAAATGGCATAGAATAATCGCTCGAATAAAATCAAATAATACTATTTAATTAATTTTTCAATACATATATATATTTGTATATTAATTACACTAATATCCGTCATCCTCACGACATTCAGACACATCTTCCAGAAAACAAAAAAAAACAAAATAAAACGGGATTTTATCAAGACGTAATGATCGAATGTTTTTTCCCATGTGCGACTTTTGTTATGTATGCCGCATTTAATGAGATATATGTTACGCTGACGTATTATTTCGTTTTCGTTGTTTCCGGTTGTGTGGAAAACTGAGGTAAAACGGAAGAAAAGCACCCTTCCGACGGTCAGCGCTACTTCCTCTTCTGCCCCCCCCCTCTCACGCCCCATTCGCCCCCTTACCTCCGCGTAAATATATTGTATATAGAAGCGGTAATCCGCATACAAAATAAATATGGAATTATCGATAAGCGCATTAACTTTGTTCGTTTTCAAGCAAACCTTCATTAAAACGGTTTTTGTGTAGTTGTGCGTTTTATATACCATAATATATATATATATATATATATATATATATATATATATATATATATATATATATATATATATATATATATAGGTCAAACTATTGTTTGACCATATGTTAAAACCCAACGTTTTATGATTATACAACAAATCTACTATATTATAAATTATATACATTATCTAAAAATCTTTTTTTTAAGAATATACGCAAATTCTATATAAAATATTTTTTTCGTTAAATATATATTGTATATATATATATATATATATATATATATATATATATATATATATATATATATATATATATATATATACTACTGTGATCAAAGAGTAAGGTGAAATTGTCATTTAAAACTTCCGGGTATTAGAAAGGCAGGTAAAATTGTATTTTTTTACTAGGTTGGAAGGACTGTCTATAACATTTATAACATTTGCCAAGTGTTTTTTTATTAGAAGGTTTAATTATCTTCCATCTTTTGATTCCTTAATCACGATAATGCATCATGTCTATCGTACTGCATTGGTTCTTCTTAAAACTCGACTCGTATCGTTCCGCAACCACCGTATTCGCTTGATTTGGCTCCGTGCAACTTTTGGCTATTCAGCAAATTCAAAGGCTAACTAACGCGTGGACGCCGTTTAGACACAATTGAGGAGATAAAAACCGAATCGAAGAAGATTTCGAAGGATATACCGGAAAAAAAATATTCCGACTGTTTCGAGGATTAAAAAAATCGTTGGCAAAAGTGCGTTTTATCGGCCGTGGATTACTTTAAAGGGGTTGAAATTGATTTGAAAGAATACATAAAGAATTTACATTTCATAAACAAATCGACCTTATTTTTTGATTACAGTGTTATATATACAATTTTGTTCAATAAGTATGTAAAAGATATCTATAATAGTAAAAAAATATATATCATTAAAATATTTTTATAATTCAATTACGTTATAAATATTTAATTTTATACATTTTCGTCTTTTATTTTTATATAATGATTTTGCTGAATTAAAATTTTTAATAGAAGAATGTATATATAATTCAACGGTGAATTAATAAATCAATCCATTTCAGAAATTCGGCCTCTTTTATTTTAAAGTTTCAGATTTATTTTTCATGAGGTTGAATAGTCTATTTTGTATTCGAAATTTGGATATTATTTTTGATTAATATATGCATATGTAATTATATTTCAAATCTAAAAATATATGTTGAATTATAAAAATTTATATTTTTTTTTTTTGAAAAAGAGAAAATAATCTGATTTTTGTTGTGCAGAACGCGTTTTGAAAATCACGATTTTAAATTATATAGTGTGGAATAAATATAATAAAGTTATAAAAGATAAAATGAAAAATCTCCCGTGACAAAATATACAGGGTGAGAATTTTATTGTCACTGTGATAATATAATAAAAATAAAAATAATAATAATCTTCAACTGTGAAGAAATGAGATTTTCGACCTTTCAAACATGTTTACCATTCTTTTGACTCGACGTGATGCTATAATATTTATATATATATATATATTTTTTTTTATTTCATTCGATAAACATTATTAAGCATGATTATTACGATTGATAAAATGATGAATGGTTAAATTGATTAAACGATTATCATGGATCGGCAACATAATAACGGACCGGAGATTGCACAGATTGGCGGATACGAGGTCGTTAACTCACATGTTCATCTTTGTTCTTCAATTTTGAATAAATCCAATATTTTTGATAAATTGAAAAAAAATAAAGAAATAACACGAATACACTGGTATGATTGCAATATAATTTTATGCATTATTTAAATTAAATTAATATTAATAAAATAATTCTTCTACGTCTTCATAATGCTCAATGTAGGTAAGAATAAATTTTTATGATTCGTTCTTTTTATTTTATTTATAAGAATATTTTACAAAAAAACTAAGCTTATACTACTATATACGTATAATATAAATCTGTATATTTTTTTTTTTCATTAATGAAACGCATTAAATCCATTTCGAGAACTCATAAAGCCATTTTCAAGTTGAAACTTCTGTTAAATCGAATTAGTTGGAGCTTCGCGGAGTTTTAATCGCGTTGACATTAGTTATTATCGATAAATTTTCAGATTTATATAATATTATATTATATATATAATATGCGTAAAATATATAAAATTATCGTATTTTTATTATAGTTAAATATAATATATACAAAATAAAATTGTTTAAAAAATTATATCTTCTTTGTTCTTCAATGATCTTTTGACGATATATATATATATATATATATATATATATATATATATATATATATATATATATATATATATATACAATATATAATATATCTATATGAATTTATATGGAAACTTGTATAGAAGTAGTGAATTTGGTGAAGTGTTGATACAAACGAATCATCCCCTTCGACTCGAATTTGTTCACTTGCGGTGTTTGGACGAAAAGCTATCCAATTAAAACTTGCTCTGTCTGTCGACGAGGATCCTGGGAGGGTGGTTTTTAGGGGTGCAGAGTTATCTACACATTCGAAACCACCCTCGGTATTCATTTAACCGTGAAAAGGTTAAGTGTCACTGCAGCGACGTTTGATTAGAGACAAATTGAAAACAACAAAGAGCCAAAAAGTGGATTAAAAACGAAATAAATGAAAAAGCAAAAAAAAAATATATATATAGAAACAAAACGAATCATCGTCGATCGATTCGTTTTGAAAAAAAAAAGAAAAAGAAAGAAGAAAAATTCAATCACGGCCATCTTGAATTCTTTTTTTTTTTTGAGAGATATCATCAACACGCTCTAGAATTGGATAATGAATTAAACGAGACTTTTAATATATCAAGTTTTTTCATTCGTTTCTTATTCGACTGTTAAAAGTTAATTAAATTTTCAGATTTTTTTATTTGAAATATATATATATATATATATATATATATATATATATATATATATATATATATATATATATTATTTTAATTTATTTGCTAGTAATGTTTTTTAATTATTTCTCTGCAAAATTTTGAAACAAGATTATTATTAAGCAGATTTAAAATAATCGTTACATATCAATCAGTTTTAAACGCAGGTGCAAGGTTCGTAGCGGTGTAGCATTTTCTTTTCGTCAAATGCTACTTTATTTTTACAATTTAATCTTGAATGATCTTTACAACTCAAAATATAGATCTTTGTCATGTCAAAGTTCAACTTATTACTATATGATTTCATGTAAAATATTTCAATATTTACGATCCAATTTTGCTTCGATATTTTTCGATTTTGACGGATATTAACGCAATATATCATACTTTTTTCCTATACGATTTTAACACAACAAAACAATATTTTTCATCACCATAATTGTATACATATATATATATATATATATATATATATATATATATATATATATATATATTATAATTTTATATACAATTTTAATTTTAATATTTTATTCTGTAATATTAATTAAGATTTATTATTTTTCATTTGTTTTACATTTAAAATGATTTTTATACTTTTGTTTAAATTTTAAACATGTTTCTAAAAAATTAGATACATTTATTTTTATACTAAAAATTAAATTTATATATATATATATATATATCGAATTATCCAACATACAAGGATCCACTAGTATTTTATAATAAGATAGTTAGATAATATTATTGTTATGAAGAGTCAACGACACATATATAATTCAAAAAGGTGTATACTTTTATGGAGATCAAGGGACGCGTTTCGTACGAAAATAAAAAAGATAGTTGAGAACCGCTGCTCTTATATATTCACAATAACCCTACATTTCCCGAACATTTTTGAAGTCTTTCACTCTCCATTTCTATGTGCGCTTTCATATATAAAACCGTTTGTTCAAACCTTCCATTACTCGAAACGACTCTTTGTACTCAAAATCGTATAATATATATTTTTCAATGTTTGAAAGGCAACTTCCGAGTATTCTGTTAGTATATATATAATATATACATATTGAATATATATATATATATATATATATATACATATAAAATCGCGCGATCTTCACACACAATCTCCAACATGAGAGGTCTGAAAGACGCATCTTTCAGATATGAATAGAGTACCAAAAAAAAAAAAAAAATTTTTTTTCTTTTAAGATCGATGACGAAGTCAGTAAAGTGTCCGATTTTGTGTGTTATAGACACGGCCCGAAGCGAATTCATATCATTTTTATACGTCGGCATGTTAGCGATGGATGCCGAAAGATGCCGAAGGCGGACTCATGGAGTGAGACTGGATATATAGAGATGAAAAAAAAAATAAATAGAGAATTTTCATCGATTTTTTTTTATAGCCGTATCCTTCGTCCTTCTTGCGAAGAGATAATAAGGGTTTTCCGTCAGACATGGTTATTCGAGTCTTGGTCTCTTTGTGTTGTCGGGCGCTAGAGTCCGCTCTCGGTGCTTTATATTGTTTGCTTTTTACATTTTTTTTTTTCCCCACATAGAAGATAAGTCTACAAATGCGAACAACACTACTACTACTACGACGTCTGCTTCAGACTCTATAAGACCCTTATTAAAATTTTCATACGAAATTCAATTCGTTCCGTTGGAAACGATATCGATACGGATTATATTTAAGATTTCATCATTATAAACGTTCGCTTAATGAAGTAAACGAAACCTCATATAAACGTTGTGTAGATAATTACACAAATATTATTATTATATATTATCGATATAAATTTATTTATGAATTGAATCGAAAATAAAATTCTATCATAAGTTTGTAGTGCTGCGAAGAGATTTGAAAATTCACTTGAAATAAACGTTTAATGGAAACGTTGAAATGAAAAAGCGATCATTTTAAACGTATTATAATAAAAATAAATTTTAACGCTTTTTCCTATTAAACGAACGTTCGTTTTAATATATAGTAAAATAATATAATAAATGTAGAAGAATAATAAGTGAATATTTCATACTTTAGTTATAATAATATAGAAATTGATTTCGCTGCGATAATATAATAATATTATTATTATAATACGATTGGTTGATTTGATATTTTTTCCTTTATATATGATATATATAATAATAATAGAATGAAGAAATTTGGTATTATATGAAAAAAATAAATAAAATAAGTATTAAAAACGAACGAGCGATAAGTATTATTCGTACCCGAGTGTGACTCGGATGTGTCACTATAAATCTTGGATAGATTATTTTCTTGATTTAATATCCATCTTTATCAAATTAATTAATTATTTAAGTTTTTTCAGATCTTTTGCGGGATACAATGATTATAATCGTGTTATTCTTTGATTGTGAAATTCTGATTTTCTTCTGAATTCATCCCGCAAAAGATGCGTTAAATAATTGTGACACACTCTATGAATATATAATATATATCAGGTGTGACTAAACTGCGGCTCGCGTGCCACACGTGTGATTATTTCGTGTCTCTCTATAAATATACCCGATTTCCCTTTTCATTTTTAATTTTAAAGTATTATCAAAAGAAATAAATTAAATTTGCAATACATATATATATATATATATTGTAATTTTTTTTTTCAATAAATATATATATTTTTTAATATTTTAAATTTTGAATTTTGGTTCGGACTATGAAAGACCATGATATATATAATATTTAATTTAATTAATTTGAATAAATGAATAAGGCAACGATAAATATATAATTAATATGACGACGCGAATAATGAAAAGACCGTCCTGTTGACACACATTGAAAAGAGTCCATAATGAATATCGTAAATAGTATTGAATTTATGAATGGCACCGGCGCAAAATTGATATTGTCAAAGGCGCGAGGGCTAGGCGGGGGGGGGGGCTATGAGGTAATTATGGGGAGGGGCATCCCCATTCCCCTCATGTATTTGATTATTAATATACGATATTAATATAATAAATAGCGATTTTGACACACGACGCATTAAAATTTGTTAATTATACATACGAGAATTTCAGAGGGTCGACACAGAGCGCCGTTTCAGCCATCTGGTGCTGTAATGTCATTGATTAATGAATGAGTTTCGATGTGACAAAGTTTAGAAGCACACGCGTCAGCTTTAATCTTTTGCAAGCTCCGCTCTCCTCCCCTGCCCTCCTCTCCCCTCCCCCGCTCGCATAGTAGTCTCGAAGCCGGTTCGTTTTTGGACCTCAACCTCGACGAATATATATATATATATAATAGCACAATGAAACACCGTCGAAAATTTCGTCGAATATTCAGCGTTTTCTCCATAATTAACATTGCTAATCTGAAACTAAGAAATTCGTTCGTTCGTTCATAATTCAATCCGTACGTTTCAATTCGACAACAAAAAAAAAAATTTTTTTTTTTTTTTTTTTTGGTATTTTTGCATAAATTAAAATTGAAAATTAATTAATTTTTTTCAGCGGTCGAAATGAAATGTAATGAAATGAGAGCAGAAAAATAAGGAAAAAAACGGACGAGAGTTGCGATTTTTTTAAATTTTTTTTTTTTGAAAATGCGATTTTAGCCGTAGGACATTTTTTGCCTTTATAATTTTATTAATTTTTTTTCAGAACGTGAAAACACGTTTTCATTATTTTTAATTATTTCACTTATATTTATATAGTAAGCTTCTTTTTTTTCATTTAAAATACCAATCGTCTTTTACTTAATTAACAAAGAAATAATGCTCTTATTTTCGACCATTTCTCTTTTGAAACGTAAAAGCTATTTATTTCTTTGCATAATATATATATATTTAAACTCACGCTATTTATTTATAATTCATAAAAAACGCATTAACAAATATTTTTATCCATATATAATAAATAATTAAAAATTGTTTTTGATTATTATAAGACTATATATTTTTATACTGAAAATGAAAGCGTTATAAATGCTGTTTTCACACATAAATCGTTGTTGTTGTTGTTTTTTTTTTAGTTTTGTTACGTTGAAAAGATTTCTTATTTTTAACTTTAACGTTAAACTTTTAAACTTTAATACTTGTCGTATATTTAAGTCCGACTTTAAACAAGCCTTTACACCTGCAGTCGAATGTCTTTAAAATCCGTAAAACTACAATTTAATCGCTCTAAGGATTTTCTTCTTATATAGCGTCATATAATAAAATCGTTCCTTTTTTTAATAATGGAAGTTTATTTCGAAAAATATATAAAAAAACATCATTATAGAATAATTCAAATTGAAATTTAATGAGAAATTAAAATTTTATTTTTATATAATATTTCTTTATTTTCAGTCATATATAGTTGATAAATCAATTAACTTTGTTGTATTAAAAAAAAAACTACAGTATATGTAATCCAATAAATTCGGAAAAAATACGCAAATATACGTCGTAATATTACAAGATTATATATAAAAGAAAATTCATTCTAAATATTACCGTATATATGTATATATAAATGTACAAAAAAAAAATAGAAAAGAAAATAAATAAAACGTCGAATTATTTACGACTCAATCTACGTCGTTTCGAGCATATTTTCTATATGCTTTTTTTTTTTACTCTATTTTCCCTCGGTTCTCATCATTTTATATACTATTAGCGAGGTTTTCTTGCACAGATATAACGTATGAAAGCCTTCTACTTCTACTTCTTCTTCTTCTTTTTTTTTTATATACATATTTTTATTTTGAACTCCCACGATGTAACTAAAGTTTTATCGTACGAATGTTTGTTAAATAAATCCGATAAAAGTTGTTTGCTACTTTAGTTCTCCCGAGACCGAAGCTCTCCGGTGTACGATATCAAAAAGTCACATCTTTGTTAGAAAAATAAATAAATGTCCATTATAATGTAAAAAAAAATATATATATATATAGTTATACCATATAATCTATATGTAAAATGTGCGCTAATGTGCTAGAATTTCGTGTATGTGTTATCGGTAAAGACGGTTAATTTATTCAATGTACTGCTCGTTCGATGTTTTATATAAATATATTATTACAATTTCATGAAACATTGTAGAGTTTTTTTTATTATTATTTTATAAAAAAATATGATTAAATAAAATTGTATTTTTTTTTAATGTGTTAGTGTTAAAGTTTGATGCGAATTATCCGAAGAATATTCACTATATATATATATATATATATATATATATATATATATATATATATATATATATATATATATATATATATATATATATATATATATATATATATATATATATATATAACACTTCGATCAAAAAGTAAGATGTATTCTTTATTTATTCTTCCAAATAAATTTCATCCCATTCAAAATAATTCCAGTCTGATAAAACACACTTTTGCCAACGCTTTTTCCAGTCCTCGAAACAGTCGGAATAGTCTTTTTCCGCTATAGCTTTCAAGACTTTCTTTGATTCGGTTTTTATCTCCTCAATCGTGTCAAAATGGCGTTGTTACCGCATTGGGCTTTAGAGTTTGCTGAATAGCCAAATGTCGCACGGAGCCAAATCGGGCGAATACGATGGTTTCGGAACGATATGAGTCGAGTTATTGGCAAAAAAGAACCAGTGTATTATGAAATTATGTCATTATCGTGACGAAGGAACCAAGAGTTGTAAAAATACGTGCAACTTGTAGATAATTAAACTTTTTGATAATTAGACGCTTTGAAAATGTTATAAGACAGTCTTATCAACATAGGAAAAAAAATATAAATTATATGTTGTGCATAAAAGTATATTATGTTGTGCATTAAAATATATAAAAAATATTTCTTAATTGTGATTTTAATTAATTTAATTATATTTAAAGCATAAATGAGCTCGTTCGCAATTTAATTACTTCAGAAATACTAAATGGAAATTCAATTTAAACTGTATTAATTTTATTATTATTCTATTATTTTTTAAATAGAACAATGATAATACCTTAAATTTCAATTTAAAATTTTCAATGAGAAAAATGAAAAACGGAAAAAAATAATTAATTCCGAGTTGGCGGCAGCTTAAGGGTTAATAAATTAATCAGAAATAAATTTATATACAAGATAAAAATTAAATAAGAATAATATATACGAATTCATTAAATATTTTATTTTTTTTTAAATTTTGATACAACAAATAAATAATTATTATTGTAACACTCTGTATATGATATCTATTATACGATGACATTATTATCAGGTTGATATATATATATATATATATATATATATATATATATATATATATATAAAACCGTAATAAATGTTACGACATATATTTTACGATACGAGAAATAAACGAATGTTTAGATATAAATTTTCGAATTTAACGCTTTTAAACGGCAAATAATATAAAATATATAATATATACACACATATATATATAAAAGGGGGGTACAATAATAATATGCGCGTTCATAAATCGCGTAATCCTTTCACACACACACAACACCTTTACACAAATAGTACGAATTCAATAATAATAAAATATGGAAAACTCAAAAAACCGGAAGATTCAAAGCATGAAACACACCTGTCAACCGCTAAAGTTTTCCTTTTTATGGGAAATTGCAACCGGGAAAAATTTTCCGAGGTACAAATCCTGGCGCCGACGCGACTTATCGGTGGTTATTTTTTTCTTCTTTCTACTCCTTTTCTTACTCTATAATGCTTTCTTCGTGTCTATCTTTATATATATATATATATATATATATGTGTGTGTGTGTGTGTGTGTACGTGTGTGTGTGTGTAGTCTTTTGTTCGACTGTTTTAAAAAGAAGAAAGACTTATACGACGACGCTAACCGAAATCGATCCGTCGTAAATCGGATCGTTTCGTTGTCGACGTTAAATTTATAAAATGCAACATTGCCAATGGCATTCTCTTATGTTTCACATCCAAATATATATATACTCGTTACAATATTTTTAAATATAATTTTTTATACCTAAATTTTTTTTTTTGAATTCTAATTTTGAGTGTCTTACAGAAATTTATCTATGAAATTAATTTTTAAAAACAAATTAATGTCCCCAAATTAATTGTGTTTGTGCGGAATTTTGGTTTAAAAAAAATCAATAGTTCAAAAATTTCTACTTACATTTTATCAGTTACGTTAATATGATATTATTTATTATATTTTTATTTATAAACCGCAATAATAATAAATTGTTGCCTTTTTTAAATTATTATATATATATATATATATATATATAATATTTTTTTAATTATGTAAAAATTAGTTTGTCGAAGTCGTAAGTAAGAAAGAATGAAGTAAAATTGTTTGAAGATTGATGTCATTTTTAATGTTTTTATTGGAGATATTTTTTTTTTATTTCAGAATCAAACATATTTTTCGCGCGATTCCAATTTCGAACGTCTTCAGGAAAATTACAAAATTAGAAATGGAAAATTTTCCCATTACAATCGCTAATTTTCTCGACGATAGTCACGAACGTTTCTAAAAATCGTAAAATTCAATCTAATATTGTGCACGTGAAAGTTTTAAACAATCTGATATAATCAAAGATTTTTTTTTTAATAAATAAAATTATTATATTTAATAGGAAAAAATCGCACAATATTTACATGCGTATTATATGATATATATATATATATATATATATATATATATATATATATATATATATAAATCGTTTATAGATACTAGATTCGGCCGTTTCTCAATAACTCTCGGTGCTTGAAACGTCACGTAAGATTTATTAATCGAAATCCTGAACTTGCCGGAGTTTATTTGAAGTGAAATGAGATGATTTTCCGAAGCGATTTTTCCCCATTTTTCGCCATATTGATTTCGTATATATTTGACAAATCTATTCTGTCGTTTGCTAGTCGTGGGGTACGAACACGTGTGCAAGAACCAGAAGCGAAAAAATTATTAGAATTATTTGTTTTGTTCTGACAAGAAAATATAACACACACACATTATATATATATATATATATATATATATATATATATATATATATATATATATATATATATATATAAATTAATTTATTGATTGGATTAATGTGAAAGTTTCTTCACAAAAAAGGTTCTCAACACCTGAATTAAGCGATATAATTTTATTTTTAATATAAATACGTGTACAAATTACGAATATTCAAATGGTTAACGGAACACAAATTCTATGCGTTCTATTTAAACTTAAAATTGCACAGGTGCAAAATGTATAGCTGAAAATTCTCATAGGGAAACTAGATCTAGAAGTTCAACACAAAGGGTTCGAAATAATGAAACCTTTATTACCTAGACGCTTGGATAGACCTTAATACTGGATTCGATTTGTATTAATCGTTTTTATTTCTTTTTCTTTATCTGCTAATATATATATATATATATATATATATATATATATATATATATATATATATATATATATATAAATTTCTAAGACGATTGTTAATTATTTTAATTAAATTAATATTATATTTTATAAAATATATAATTAATTCAATTAGATTTAACGAAAGTCAACTTGATTCGAATAAAATAAATTTGATAAATATTTTAAATATATTCGGGTTATTTTTAATGATCTACAATTTAATTAACTTTTATAGTTTGTCGGTCATTTTATGGTAATATTATAATTTAATTTTTGTTAATAAATGTCTATGATAACATGTTTTATTTATATCGTCTATGGTTTAAATAAAATTTATCGACTTAATTTTAACGTGCGTCGTAGAGTGAAAGAAGATATAGTAGTTTAATATACAAAAAAAAAATATACATATATATATATATATATATATATATACTAAAATAACTTTGAATGACAAATTTGAACACACACACACACACACATATATAATGTTATATATAATATTTATAAATATATAAATTTTAATTTTTTGTATTTAAATATATGGTAATTTTTAAGTATATAAACGATGAGAATAGATCGATTTTTTTTGAAAATTTGAATAATTTTATTCAGAATAAAATTATAAACTGGATTGTATAATAATGAAGAATAAATCATTTTTAACAGTCAAATTACATTTAGACTTTTGTCACTTTATATATATAATACTGTGATCAAAAAGTAGGGTGAATTTGTTTATAAATGTAAATTCTTAATTTATTCTTCCAAATCAATTTCATACCTTTCAAAGTAGTATTTTTCCGGTATAACCTTCAACACCTTCACCGATTCGGTTTTTATCTCTTCAATCGTGTCAAAACGGCGTCCCCGCATTAGTTTTTTTGAGTTTGCCGAATAGCCAAAAATCGCACGGAGCCAAATCGGGCGAATACAGTGGTTGCCGAACGATATGAGCCGAGTTTTTGGCAAAAATGCCGCGAAGAACCAATACAGTATGACATGGCGTATTATCGTGATGAAGAAACCAAGAGTTGTTAAAACACGTGTAACTTGGAAATAATTAAACCTTTTGACAAACAGACGCTTGGCAAATGTTATAGACAGTCCTACTATAACCTATGTAGAATATATATATATATATATATATATATATATATATATATATATATATATATATATATATATATAGTTTAGGAAAAATACAAATAATAATGCAAAGGATAAATCGTACTGTAATGAGTGGCATACGTATTATTATGATATTATACGAGTTTTGTATAACATTCAGTTTTAGTGTTCATATCACGGATGATAAAAGCAACAAGGATATATGTGCACATGACAAACACAGCAACATGCGTTTCGTAGAGAGAAAAAAAAAATGGAAACGAAACAAACGTGTATAGAATCGAATAATTTATTGTGTACGAATATTGCCATATAAAAATCTATTATTTTTCTATTTTTTTTTATTCCTACGTTATATTATCGAAATATGTTATGAAAATTATAATTTTTATTAGATTTAAAAAGTTACATTCCATTTTATATATAAAAAATCTCTATTATATTTTTGAACTATTTCGTGAATATATTTTAAATTTCACACACATATGAAACGCGTACACTTTGAGAATCGCTGACCTGTAAAATAATTAAACTGTCATATGAAAAAAATATATAAAATGTTGTTGAAAAAAAGGAAACAACAATTTATTAAAGCTTCTTAATATTTGGTGCGGCAATTAAAATATTCCAAATCGCAGAGTTTGAAGAAACAAAAATTCGTATTTAATTTTAATAATTTATAAGTTGAAAGGATGCTGTAAATGTAAAACTTTTTCAAATATTTACTGGTGTGTGTGTGTGTGTGTGTGCGCGTAATAACGACTTCATTCATTTTATTTTATTTACGATTCAGAAATGGTTTTCGTTATAAAAATAAGTGTGAATTATGACAGCATAATTGGAATTTAATTGCCATTTTATGTAGCATCGCGCGCAAATGGAAAAATTATATATATATATATATATATATATATATATATATATATATATATATATTACATTTAGTTATATATTTATTTCATTATAAAAATATTATTTATCGTTATAGTTGAATAATTTTAAATAAAATTTACCGCATTAACGGTGTAATCGAATAACGTTGACGGAACTACGTTTTCCATTAAAAGCATTAAAATTGAGAATAGAAAAGTTTTGAAACGGCGCAAAGTGCTAAGTGCATTTTATATTACTCTATAAAATCTTGAAAGCGCTTTTTGTATAAAAAAATACATATATATATATATATATATATATATATATATATATATATAAAACGCGAAATTAATCAGTCCTACTTCATATTTACTGTTTATGATATATATATATATATATATATATATATATATATATATATATATATATATATTATATCAGGGATGATCAATCTTTTTGATAGACCGAGACTTGTTTTAAATATGAAAGTATAAAGTAAATGTATTGAATTTAAATATTATAAAATCAATATATATTTATTTTATTTATTTTTTGATAATAAATTTTATTTTTTGATAAATTAAAAATTAAAACGGAATTCGGGTATATTTATCAAGTGTAACGAATAATTTTTTTAAAAAAGAGTCGCGCGTGGTTCGCGAGCCGCAGTTTGGCCACCTCTGTATTATATTTTATATGTATAATATTTAATATAAAAATGTATACTCGAAATATATTTTTCAATTTAAAATGATTATTTTTAATTATATATATATATATATATATATATATATATATATATATATATATATATATATAAATATTAAATATATTCGAATTTATTCATAGACATAATTATTAAAACAATTAACGAGTTTGAATCATAATAGAGTATATATATTATAATAATAATGCAGACAAGATTTTGTATTATAAAATTTTAATTAAAAAACTTTAAAGAGTTAATACGTGAATATGGCCTAATCTTGGCGTTATTGAATAATCTTTTCCATTATATATATATATATAAATATACATATATGGTTCTATCTTTTTCCCGCTTTCGTGGAAAACATCGGAAAACTGAAGATAGTCCGTTTCAGAAGTTTAAGTCTGTGTCTCTCTTCAGGGTTGAGTCGTCCGGAAAATTGAACAGGCAGCCACGGCTGCGGATCCTAGAGCTGATCTTGGCCATTATTTACCGCCCAAACCCCGGAAAACGCGGCCATGACTAGCGTGCCTAATGTGAAATTATTTCGAACGCTTTCAAGTAAACACTTTTATGGTGAGAACGTGAGCTCAAACTCATCCCTGTCTTCGTTCTAACTCTTCCTTTTTTTCCCTATTTATTTATTTATTTTTTTTTTTTTGGACCCTAAGATCCGCCGCCCCTCGGACGAGACATGTTTTATGCAAGCCAGCGATGCTATCTATCGTCCACGCTGAATAAATTCCCTGTAAATTTTCAATTATCCCATTTAAAAATCAAGGATTCATTCGAAGGACGAATGCTTTTAATCCGACTTATGAATATGTATTTATATCATATATAATATTTTATAAAAAAAAATATATATTATTCTTATAAAATTGAAAATATTTATTTTCAATCACGTAATTATCCTTTTTAAATTTTCATTCTATATTTATTATATAATATATAAATATGTGTGTGTGTGTTTTTAGAGCTGAATGTGTGTTAAAACCGAAGTGGAAATTTCACGTAAGCTCAACGTCCAATCTTATTATGCGATTAATGTATCAAAAAGTTCGTGCAAATTCCAATTAATATTAAATCCTTCTATATTCCCAAAGCCATACTATAACTATAATAAATCGTATTTGAATATTCAAAAAGTATTTATTATAAATTACTAGCTAAATACGTATATTTTTCAATTTAATTACGATTATAAAATTTTTCATCGTATAATATAAATCGCATTTTTTTTTTGGCTTGCACGTACTATATATTTATTTATTTTAAATTTAATCTTGTTTTTTTTATACATATAACACATTTTAATAAAGTTAATTAAAGGTTTAAAAGTTTAATATTAACGCATATCTATTAAGATAAACCAAGATAACCTTCGTGAATTCATTAAAAGATAAGAAATTTCTTAATATTTCGCAATAATAATACATATTACGCAGAATAAAATCTATTTTAAAATTATTTTTAATCTATAATATAATGTTATGAGTAAAAAAAATGAGAAAAATATTTAATTTATCTCTCATATATTATTCTAATATTTTTATTTAATATATATGGTATATATAATAAGTTGATAGTAACTTCCATTAGCTATATAGCGGCTATCGATTTCCTATATTAACTGTAGTTAAATGAATTATTTCCACACAGATTTAAGTTTAAAATATGAAATAGCGTATATAAGACAATATATAATATTTATATATATAAATTAATATAATAGGAAAATATTTGAATAATAAATCACGACGTAATTATTTGTGTAAGGACAGTTCGCTAGATGAGAGACGACTATTCGTCAAAAGCTATCATAGTATTGCGTTACGTTCGCTTAAATTAATTACGAAATAATTCACGTCTGATGTTGAATTCTAGATAACGTATTATCGTATAAATTAACATGATAATAACCGATAATATTTATATAAACATTTACTATTATATTATATATTTATATATATATAAATATAAATAGATATATGAATATGATAAAATATTATTAAATGTGTACAATTTTTTGATAATTTATGTTCAAATTTTATTATGAAATATTTAATAATTAATATATGAAATAAATTATTTTTTTTTTATATATGCTCTATAAATATATTAAGATTTTTAACGTTTATTTAGAATAGTGAAAATTTTGTTAGAACTCTAATTGTGATCGATTCAAGTGAATGAAATGTCAATAAATTACGTTGATTACTAATGATAATTTTGTAAAAAAATATTTTTGGTATATTTGTTTATTTTTAATCGAGACGAATCGATTCTATTTAAAAATGTATTAATTCAATATAGTTTTTTTTTTATAAAAATTCGTCATCGATTTTTGTCATTTTATGATAATTTTATACATTTTAATTGATTACTTTTTTATAATTTCTGTCGTTAAAATTCGTTCAATGACGTATTTTTGATAAATTTGTTGTAGATTTTTGTCTTTTTTCATACAAAAAATTCAACTTAATTTTTAATAATCGTTTATAAAAATGTTAATATAAAAGCTAATAATGGATTTCATGTCTTCGTCGTACTTTGACGAAAAATTTCATAAAATTTATTATACAGTTATTGTTTGGATTATAATAATCAATTAAGAATTCTTCTTTTATATATACATATATTTAAATTTAAAATAAAATAAGGGTTGACCGCGAAAATCGAAAGATTAAAAGGAATTAAAGCAAAATTGGAATTTATGTACGCCGATCGATTTTCAATGGAATTCCTTCATATTAAATTCTTTTCGTTTTCTCTTAGTAAAAAAGATTCCTTTAACAATCATGTAAACCGCAAAGATTCTCTTTTGATATTTTAAATATCATTATGCTCAGAATATATTATAAAATTCTAGAAAATATTCTCTATATTTATTATTATTATTTTTTAATAAGCGCAAATACTATTAAAAAATCTTATTATATGAATTAAATTTCGTTTTCATTTTATCACAAATATGCAGTGCAGTCGGATTGTTAGGATTTTAGGATTCTGAATGTCAAAATTTTCATATCTATATAAATTATTATTAGAATATAAGTTTTGTTTTCATTCAACTATATAATAAATTATATATAATTCTAATAAAAGTTAAAATAATCTAATAAAAATTAAAATAATATATAATTCAGCTTTAGATGCCTCAATTTACTATGTCGACTATATTTATTTTATATTAAAATATAAAATAAATATAGTCGACATAGTAAATTGAGGCATCTAAAGCTGAATTATATATTATTTTTTTTTTAAATAATAATAAAGAAGGTAATGGAATAATCCGAAGACGTCTCTATAAATAAATTAGTCGATTTAGGGTGGAAAATTCGTGAAAATAAAAAGGGTCGATTAGAAATTAACCGTATAATTATTATTATTATAAAGGGGAGACGTGGTAAATCTCTAAAACGTGCAACGAAACACGCGCAAAATAGAGGAGAACGTTTCGTTTTAGTTTAATGTGTAATCTTCGAAATACAAACAGAGACCCCGAAAAGCTTGACACTGAGCGCTTAACGTGGACAATTTAATAATTTGCCACGATTTCAGAAGTGTGAGGTTGAAGGGTGGAAAAATAATATCATGCAATACTGTGATCAAAAAGTAAAGTGAATTTGTTTATAAAATATAAATTCTTTATTTATTTTTCTAAATAAAATTCATCCCTTTTAAAATAATTCCCGAAATAATATTTTTCCGTTATAACCTTCAAGACCTTCTTCGATTCGGTTTTCATCTCTTTAATCGTGTCAAAACGACTTCAACGCATTGGCCTTCTGAGTTTGCCGAATTTTGCCAAAAGTCGCACGGAGCCAAATCGGGCGAATACGGTGGTTGCGGAACGATACGAGTCGAGATTTTGTGCAAAAAAGTCGCGAAGAACCAAATGCATTAGGACAATTTAATCTTACTTTATGATCACAGTAGTAGGATAGAAATGCAGGGAAAAATTGGAGTTTTAACTGATAAAAAGGAAATGGTAATCGGAAACAAAAGGGACGAAAAACCGGTTACCTTTTCGATTGTGAAGGAAAAAAAAATGTCAACAAAATAATAATAAATGAAAGAAAATGTATGACAAAATTTACGAGCGTCCATCGTGAAAATTTGTAGCAGCATAAGGTGTCACTATTTTCAAAAAAAAAAAGTGGGAAAAATAAGGAAAACGCTTTATTTAGATTTACTGCGTTTCTAACTCGCGGTGAAAACTGTTTATTTCCACGTTCCGCCATTTTTGACGTTATATAAATATATATTATTTATATATATATATATATATATATATATATATATATATATATATATATATATATATATATATATATATAAGTATATAGAGTAAGTATATTCGTATTTCGTTTTCGGTTGCTAGACGTGTTTACATTCTGTAGGGTTGCGGTCACAGTGTAAACACGACAGCGAAATTATTTATATATATATATATATATATATATATATATATATATATATATATATATATATATATATATATATATATATATATATATATATATATTACGTTCGAAGACGACTGAAAAATAAACATTGTTAAAGCGGTTTCAAAGCGAAAAAAATTATAGTAAAAAAATCAATCTAAATTGATATACTTATTTATTATATTATATATTTTTATATTAAATGATTGATATTTTATTTACTTATACATATTAGAAAAGGTATAATATAAAATGAGGAATATTATAATATTAAAAGTAATTTTTGAAAATTATAATTTTCAAAAACAAAAAAAAAAAAATCTATGCAGTTTTCGTGTTAAAAATTGGAAAATTTATAATGAAAAATGCGCAATAAAAGTATATTGTATTGAATATGCGCGTAAAAAATGCGATAAATTCACGTGAAATCATTGAAAATAAGGGTAACGAGGGATGATTTACTGTGAAATTACATATCAAATATGCTTCCCCTTCTAGAATAGGGGTTGCCAACGCGTAAGTCATAAATAATAATAAAAAAATATTATATTTATAAACAAAATTATTTAAAGGAGACAATCTTTATTTACCGTTTTATTTTATAATATATTTTATATTTATATGCGAATTTATTAGATCGTTGCATATACTTAAAATAATAGATCGATCGTAATGATGAAACGGTTGATTACCTCTGACGTATACGATATTAAAGATATTTTAGTACGATGAAGGGATTAAATCATTTTATATACATCATAACCAATTAAGGATCAGTGTTATCACATTATATTATTTAATTAAAATTGCTATATTTATTATTTAAATTTAAATATCAATTATCACTAAAAGAAAAAAACAACAACAAAACGTAGATTTTTTTCACTTTTATTTTATTTTATTTTATCGTTATAAGTTCTTGTTATTTTATGATTTACCACTTATTAAACAATATCACGTCTTGTTTATTTATGAAATGAAGAAAATCATTTGGTTAATAATGAAAATGTGAAAACGTTCTTTTGAACGGTATTCAACATTAAATAAATATTGTAATTAAAAATAAACATTGTAAAGAAAATAATTTCGATCGTTTTTTTTTTATAAATATATAAAGAGAACGTCTGGTTTACAAAATATACATTTTTTTTTCTCTCTGTCTCATATTTGTTAAACGATCATTTTACCGAGAAATAATTTTTATTTATTTTCGGCGGCCATTTTAATTACATCATATAAATTGTAGATAAAAATATATTTTATTCGAATAATGTTTACGAAATTTATTTACATATTTATCGAATCGAGTTAGAAAAAAATATGATAATTTTATTAATAAAATATCGATTGACTATCTCTGTTATAGATATAATAAATATGAAAAATATTATAAACCGATAAAACAATAATATAATATTCGTTGTATATGAGAATAAGACTTTAATTGAGTCGCGTTTATTTTGCAATAAAAGATTTTCCATCTTTTTCGCGGAAAAGGACGACCAAAAAAAAAAAAATTCTTTTCAATTGAATTCTGTAAAAGCCATTTGACCTTTCATGTCGGAAGCCCTTTTACTTACTATAAAAAAAATATTCAGGGATTTCCACCAGAGATTAATCGTTTCATATTACAAAAGGGGGAGATTGAAAATGGGGATTTCTCATCCTTGCATCGTCGAAAAACAAGTTGAAGGAATTCTTTAGTCCGCTTTTCACGGAGAAAGACCAAAGAGAAAACGGTTAAAAAATCTTTTTTTTTTTTTTTTGGAAAATCTAAGGATATTGCATGAAAAATAATTAAAACAAATGGATTTGTAATGTACGATATTCGATGATTGATAGCGTTTCCCATTTTTTTTTTGTTATATATCAGTCAGAATTTGTAATAAAATAAAAAATATTTCAATATTTTCAACGATGAATAATATGAATATGTAAAAAATATCAAAATTTATTACTGAAAAGAATAAACGTCATAATGTGAATATTAAATATGTTTTATACTACTGTGATAAAAAAGTAAGGTGAAATTGTCATTTAAATCTCCCGGACATTTGGAAGGCAGATAAATTGTATTTTTTTTTCAAGGTTGATAGGAATGTATATATAATATTTTCAAAGCATCTGTTTGTCAAAAGGTTTAATTATCTTCGAGTTAGACGTGTTTTTACGACTCGACTCGTATCGTTCGGCAACCACCGTATTCGCCTGATTTGGTTCCGCGCGACTTCTGGCTATTCAGCAAATTCAAAGGCTAATTGCGGGGACGTCGTTTAGACACGATCGAGGAGATAAAAACCGAATCGAAGAAGGTCTTGAAGGCTATAACGGAGAAAAACGTTTAAATGGCAAAAAGAATGAAATTTATTTAGTTGAATTTATTAAATAAATAAAAAATTTACATATTATAAATAAATTCATATTACTTCTTTTATCACAGTGTTATATATTATATGAAAAATATCAACACTCTACTAAATGTATGATATAGCTGACCCTATGTCTTTTTTGACCCCACTTAAAATGTAGCACAGTTTTTTTTTTCAACAGGGTCACAGAGTGTAATTTCTTGTAAAATTTCTCACAGCCATAGTTAATTTACATTACATAATAAATAATGGATCGTATTTTTACTATCGGTGATATTTTAAAAGTTAAATTAATATACAGCCACTGTAATAAATCATAGTAAATATATATATATATATATATATATATATATATATTTATAGAAAAATAATTATAGTCAGTTATGCTATCACGCAATTCGAATGTTAATGAATCAATTTTATACTTTCGAGACGCTTTAAAGTATATATAGGGGATTTTTTATTTTGAGGTTCTATCTTTTACAATAGATTTTATTTGGCGATGAATTTACAGATTCCTATAGTATGAGAGAGAAAAAAATGCTTTTACACGCCATTGAAGAAGAAAAAGAAAAAAAAAGGAGGAAGGATTGGAAATGTCACACGGGAACTGGATATAGGTGATTGCTGTAATGGTTATTGAGGTAGCTTAAACCGATCCCTTACAATATATATACGAAATCCAATCTAATCCTCTTCGATAAATTGAAAAATTACCATGATACGTAATATATAATATATATATATATATAAAAAATAATAATACGAGCATTACGTATCTGAAGAAAATATATGGGAATAAATAATAATATCAAGAGCATATCTCTGCACAATATTGATTTTCAAAATAAAATGAAATAAAATGGAAAAAAATGATATGTTTCTGATAACTAACGAGGTATATATATATATATATATATATATATATTCAAAATATAAACCGATTTAATATTAATTATTCAGATTTTTTTATAATTAAAAAATGTATTTCTTCTGGTGTCTAGTCTTTATTGGATTTAATTTGTACTGGGTCTAGTCTATACTGGATCTACTCTTGTCTGAGTTTTTGTGTCTTAATGTTAACCGATAGATCTGTTTTAGATAACTCATAGTTAAAACAAGGTAGTTAACCTTCTCGTTTTTTGGAATATACTGCTTATCATCAACTGCAAAACGGGTGATAGTTTGGTCCATTCTTCGAATGATGACGATAAAATGGAACCCAGCATGTTTCAAGTTAGCCAAATTGGAGTCACATTGATTAAATAGGTTGTAGAATTCCTTATTTCATTTTTATGTAGATATGAAAAGAAGGACCAAAAGGACATACAATAGTTGAGTTAGATTTTAGTACAATTCACAATGTGATCTGTTATACAACTTTCTCAGATCCATTTATCCTTCTTCAGCATGTTCCACTATTTTTATCAGTGCACAAAGGATAATTTTTTTTTAATTTTGTCCAATTTATATCGATATAAGATATATATTAAAAATATTAATACAACCATTTTTATTGTTTAAAAGTAATTAGACATTAGATATATAATAGATAATTTTTAATTTGTTCTAAAATATAACTTTTATTTAATTAATAATACAATTTAAGACTCGTTTTTTTTTTTATTAATTTTAGTATTTTCTTTCTTTCCTTTTTTTTTATATCGTCATTAATTAAAGAAAGTTTTTCATCGTTGCCTTTTTTTTTCTTTTTACACTTGTTAATTACAAGATGGAGATCTTTTCATAATTGCAATTTACAGTAATTATTCGACTCAATTTTTTTTTCACCTTTTCATGCAATTTATTATATGTATATAAATATATATATTAATATAAAATTAAAGAGATGCGAAATAAATAAATATTGTACGTTTTCATATCATATTATATAAAAAGCTCGGATATTTTATATGGAATGTTCATCATCGTTCGTACACAAATATATGGATGAGTTTATTCGTATTTTTATATAATATACATATATATATATTTTTATATATTATGACTACGGCGAAAAGTTTTCCGTCCTGCACAAATTTTCACGAAAAACTTCGTCGTGTATGCTAACCGCGAAAAACATCGTTTTCGTCGTATAAAAAGAAGTGGCGAAATAAGGCGACGGAGAGATGAAAAAAAAAAAGCGACGTAAATCAGAAAGTTGTTTCATTAGGAACTCAAGAAAAGAAGTATTATTATTCGAAATTCGACTCAACCCTCGACCGAATTCACGGTTTCTAAGAATTTTCCGCGATCGAAACGCGCCGCCAACCCCTATATAAAATTTTTTTTCCCTTTCGCGGACCCCTCTGACTTTTCGATTTTACGCCTCAGAATCGCGTTTTGCGACAAATTAAATTTTAAATGGAAACTCCGACACGGATTGTATAATTCAATATAATGTACAGAAAAATCTTTCGAATGCAACCGAATTTTCAAAAAAAAAAAAAAAAATGGAGAAGAAAATATAATAATTTTGAAAATACCACTCGGTTTAACAATATATAATATATAATATATATATATATATAGAAAAAAATCTGAGCAGAAACGGATATTTCTTCCTTTACAACGAAAACGAATCTGAAGAATAATTTTATTACTGTTTGCCATTTTATTCCTTTTTTCTATATAAAAGAGCAACTGAATAGGACAAAATACAATAAATACGAATCATAAATTATATTATTGCGTTATTTTATGCATTTAAAAAAAAATCGATTTTTGGTTTTTTTTTTTAAAGATAAATAAATGTAAATAACAATATATAATATCTACAATAAAAAACAGTTCATATAAAATATTATTAGTTTAGTTTTTATTTAGTGCTTTAAATAAAACCAATCGAAGATTTCCATAATTTTTTTTTTAATGCGATTAATTATTCAAGAATCCTGACAGTCGTCAGGACGATATGTGAAGCTCCCAGGTGATTTCCTATGCTATCTGTGCCTTCGTACGGATTTGATTATCGTTTATTGATAACGTCGTATAGATTTCATTACGTCTAATCGACGTAATCCATTGACATATATGTGTCTCTTCAAATTGCCTTCTATATTTAATATAGAATATATATATATATATATATATATATATATATATATATATATATATATATATATATCGTGTGTGGTAGATTTAAAAAAAAATAATTTAATATTTTTGACATAAAAAAAGTATTGCTTTGTTGCGTTAAAGTCGTACATCGCGTTTTATAGTCAATTGTCAAAAATAGAAGAAAATCGAAGCAAAAATTAGATCGTAAATACTGAAATATTTTACATGAAATCATACATTAACAAGTTGTATTTTAATACGACAAGGATCTATATTTTGAATTGTAATGATTATTTTAGATTAAATTATGAAAATAATATTACATTTTATGACAAAAAAAAAATGCTACACCATCAGAAGCTATTATAATATATATATATATATATATATATATTTTTTGATATTAAGATTGATTTATATTACTATATAAATATAAATCGTATAAATATATAGTATATTAAGCACGTGTTCATTGTCAGATTTGACGTAAATTAATAATCGATCAACGATATAACTGACAATAAAATCGTACTACACGACGTACGACTCGTGTAAACTCCCGTATCCTTTAGTTACGACACATTTGATAGAACAATAACACACACACATATATATATATATATATATATATATATATATATATAATAATAATTTACCGAGATCCCTTGACTTGTTCGTGTGTACAGCATGGAATCGTCATTAATCATCGGCCGCGTGACTTATCTGCGTCGCGTAAGGAGGATAAAACCGGCTCATTAAGCAGTTAAATTTATCACCCGGGTTCATATCCCGTCACGCCCCATCGTTTCCACGGTTTTGCGTTATGTATATATATATATATATATATATATATATATATATAATACAGTGTATTATATTATAAAGGAGAGGACGCGGCGACTTTCTTACCGTCGTTGCTAAGGTTCCGCACTTTGCCACGTTAAATTTTCCGAATTACGACATTCGCCGCGTGCAGTAATTAAGGACGCGCGTATCCGCAAACCGGAACCGTTATCGTAGCACTCTTAGAGTTACGTTTTATTGTCGTCTCTCAATATTTTTCATATAATATATATATATATATCAAAAATGATTCTTAAAATCAAAAAAAAAAAAAAAATTATAAAATAAAATCTTAGCGAATCCGCCGCCGCCGCCGATGTCACGCTCGAATATCGTCTTATTTTGTTTGTAATATATTATCAAATTACATTTACAACTCGAAATATATTGTACATCATTGTCGTGTTCGTATTTAATTTATTATTATTGTACGTTTTCGTGTAAAATATTTCAGTATTTACGATCTCTAATTCTGTTCGATTTTGACAACTGGCCTCTTAAAGTGCGGTTATAAATGGGAACGTTGTACATTTCACTTTTATTGCTTTTATACAGCATAACGATATTCTTGGTCACCATAATTTTATATATATATACCATATATATATATATGATTTTCAAATTTCATATTTTTATTCCATATACTATATTTAAATTATTATCTTTTATTTGTTTCATATTTAAAGTTGTTTTTTTTTCATATATATTTTTAAACTTATTTTCGTAAAATTTAATATATAATGAAAAAATATTTTTTTTATAATAGTATAAATGTTGCTAATTTTTTTTGTGATAATATATGATAAAATGACAAAATAATAAAAAAAAATGTCAAATAATTATGATTGAAAAATGAATGTTTTGATATCTAGATTTACTTGAAAAAAATATATATTAATTTGAAATTTTTTATCATTTTAATAAGGTAATTAAAAATGATAAAACAATATTTTTATATGTATTATCTAATTAAAATCGATTCTCCTTTCTTTTCAATATATATAATATTTAATTTTAAGTATTTTTTTTTCAACTATATCAAATATATTTTCAATTATAAATTGAAAAAATGATCAAACGTTATTTTGTATTAGAAGAAATTAATAATAAAGAATGCACATACTAAATAATTATGTACAAATATCACATAGTTTCAAACACGAGTTACTGTTCGTTAACCATTGTCTCGATTACAAATTATATTAGTTCTATTTATTTGATCTAGTTTGACTTATGATGATTATGTTAGCGAGAATTGTATATAAGAATTTTTTTTTTTCATATACGTAAGCGAGTATAAAATATTGTAAATTTTAATATGTAAATTAACGCGTGATCAATAGCTGTTTATAATGAAAACAGTTTATATTTTTAGTAATGAACGCGCTTTAACTTTATATAATAGTTAACAGTCAGGACCTACGTTAACTTAATCCAATCTAAGTTTAACCGCTTCGTCTTGTATAATACAATTCGCGCGCCCTTACCAAGGAAAATGTTGAATAAATCAGTGGACTGGGAATGAAAGCGGAAGGCTTTAAGGGCATCGAAAACTAAACACGCACACACACACACATACATACACACATACATCCCTTAAACCACAATATGTCACTTGTTAGTTTAAATACACTCGTAACTCATCACATAGCGGTTCAACCTGACGATAAATCAATACGTTATGTAAAACCGAATTAATTTAATCTAGTATAGTTTAATTATATATATATATATATATATATATATATATATATATAATTATTTTTTATATCGAATAAATTTTTCAATACTAATTTTCTATTATATAATTTAAATTTATTATATTAGGTTGCCATTATCAAATTTATCGTGTTATATAAATCGACGCTTTATTATTTTAAATTTTATCAAAAAAGCGTCTCGGTTATTTGTATGAAGACTTTATACAAACTTTTTTTAAGATAATATGGCAAATTATTTATATACACACACACACACATATATATATATATATATATATATATATATATATATATAATAGTCGACTGATAGATATCAAATATTTGAACCGTGAACGACGTATTTTACGGCATTGAACAATTATTAAATTTAGCGCGAATGCGAATATATATATATATATATATATCAATTTTTGAAGCAAATAAATGTTCGTTTAATAGAATCGACATCCACTTTCCGGTCTTTTTGTGATTTACTTTCACAAGGATGACCGCTTCGTTTCCTACAAGAGAATCCCCATTAAAGTTTCTGGAAGTTAATTTAAGTTTCAATTGCTCTTTTCGTTATTCAGCGCGAAAGCTCATAAAAACACCCGTTTCTGCAAATTTTTTTTTTTTGAATAATATACGTAATATAATAATATTTATTATTATTAACGGTCAGTTATAGCGAAAAAAAAAATTTTTTTTCTCATTAAAAATTATACGAATTAAAATAAGATATATTTTTTTTATCGTTCTCTTTTTAGTTTTATGTTATTTTAAAAGAGAATCGATTAAAATCGCAATATTGCGGTTTAAAAAAAGGACGCTTTCATATCAACGTGGTTAAATAAATATTTGATTACTGTGTTGCGAGACTCGAATTCGACTCTACTTCTTAAAGCATCGTAAATATTGCGATTTTACATATATATATATATATATATATATATATATATATATATATATATATATATATATATATATATATACATATATATTTACATTGTAAATGTGAAATTTGACGAAATCAGTAATAGGAGTTTTCGATTAATATTTATTTAAAATATATATAAAGTAAGGCGAAATTGTCAAAAGCGTCTGTTTGTCAAAAGGTTTAATTATATTTGAGTTACACGTGTTTTCACAATTCTTGATTCATATCGTTCCGAAACCACCGTATTCGCCCGATTTGGCTCCGTGCGACATTTGACTATTCGGCAAACTCAAAAGCCCAATGCGGAAACAACGCCGTTTTGACACGATTAAGTAGATAAATACCGAATTGAAGAATGTCTTGAAGACTATACCGAAAAAAATTATAATTCCGACTGTTTTCAAGGACTGGAAAAATTGTTGGCAAAAGTGTGAAATTGATGAAATTGATTTGGAGGAAGAAATAAAAAAAATCATATACAAATTCACCTTACTTTATGATCACAGTGTTATATATCATTAAATAAGTTATTTTTGCGTACACAATTATGAAAATAGTTCAAGTAAAAATTAAAAAAAAAAATAATCACTTTTTATTATTATAGTCATAAATATTTTATATACATATATGGTAATTTAATCATTTCATAAAATAAAAAAGTTCCATTCTGATTATATAAAGGGTTTTATATACGATGTTATATTACTGTGGTTATCGGATATTCGATATGAAACGTAATATTCAGCCAACTTTCATACCATAAGGATTTCGCTGTATATCGATCGAAAATTTATTAATATAATATTTTAATACATTAAAAAAAAAATGATATTTTAAATATTTATTATGTATACAATATGTATAATAACAGTTATAGAATTTGAATGGCGTTTAATGAAAACGAAGTTTTGCACTTTATATTAAATTTAAAATTTTACTAATAATAAATATCATATAATTTAACATTAGAAATGGAAAATTACACTAGTAAAACTCACATTTGAACTTCTCAAACATATAAGAGTAAACTAATATATTATATATTGTTCCGCTTCAACAATTTCTAAAATCTTATATATTTATATATATATTATATATATATATAGATTAGAAATGAATGAAATATCGTAGAATATCTCTCAATGACAAATACGATCATTAATAAAAAGTTAGGAAATCATCGAAGCGATTAAACACGTTATATCGATATTATAGTGTATATTATATATTAAATATATATATAGACGTTACGTGTAAAGCTTATATGTCCTTATTAATAGGAACCAAGTTATCCGGAATCGGTTCGTTTTCGTTTTAATTCCGGAACGATACTCCGTTTAGACCACACGGGAGTGTTTAAATATATACACGGAATTTATTTTGTTGATTTATATTATATAATATTTGCTTTGTATAATAATATTTTATTATTATTCCTAATATATATATATATATATATATATATATATATATATATATATATATATATATATATGAAATATTTATATATTAAAATAAATTATTTTTAATGTAATAATTTTCGTTTTTTAAATGTCTTCAACGTTTTTTTTTATTCTCTTATTAGTTAATAAGTGATTTTCCGTTTTCAATTATGAAATATACTTTTTGTGAGATTTTGATTGTTTATAAACCAAAAAAAAAAAAAGTTATTTTTTTCTTAGTGTACTTATCCTAAAATTAAAGATATATTTAGAATGTTGACTTTTTTAATATGTAAGATTTATTTTTTTTAATTGTCAAAATTTTAAAAATCTATCATATCGATCTTATTTTTTCATAGCAAAAAAAATTTTTATAGCAAAAATTTGATATGTCTCAAACATAGTAATATAATATTAAATTGAATTGAAAATAACATTAACGTCATCAATCTAAATTTTGTATAAATTCTGATTAGTGAATATCAATTTTATATTATATTTGATTTATTATATATATATATATATATATATATATATATATATATTTATATATATATATATATATATATATATATATATATATATATATATATTTATATATATATATATATATATATATATATATATATATATATTTATATATATATATATATATATATATATATATATATATATATTATAGTAAATTATCAAGAACTATAATAATACAAAGTGGACAGTGGGGCAGATAAAAGGGACACTGGGACGACCGCCGAATGAAAACTAATTTTACGATTAAACCTCGGACGTCAGACGAGGAGGTCCAAAATGCCAAAAAGGCCACAAACGAGACGACGCCGTTTTGCTGTCACCGAAAACGTCAAGATTAGACCCACTAGAAACCTAACAACAAATATATATATATATATATATATATATATATATATACGGCGGGGGTGCGCGTGAACATTAACCGATCGTCGCCGAACGTCGCCGACGTTGTAACGTGTTGATGAAGCCGTTTCCTAAACATGATCATGGAAAATTCATGAGGGATACAAAATTCCCACATCGACGACGGACGACAACGATATCCGTTGTCGCATGCTGAAACTTCAATAACAATAACGGTAAATAGAGGTCCGAGATTGGGCTTTAATATTCCATGTTATTGGAGAGCGTGTTTGCTTATATCCTCATCGTTTTTTTTTTTTTTTTTTTTCAGGAATAATCTTGGTGAAATTGAACGGTGGGATCACGTATCCCACATAAAAATGGCCATTTTAACCGTTAACGGCGGTTAACGATAACCGATAATATTTTTTATATTTTTATTATATTTTTTTTTGCTCAACGTTATTATGAGTATCTTTTTGCGAAACGTTCTATAGATAAATGCTTGTCGTTTTAGCTTTTAAAATTATGCCGTGATGTATTCAACAATAACGTTGAATATTGAAAAGAAAAACACAAATAATAATTAATGTTGAAAATTATGACCTATAATTATCTATGAAAGAGCCGCATGTGGCTCACGAGCCGCAGTTTGGTCACTACTGATCTATAGTATGGACGTTCAATATTTTTAATTGGCGATCCGTTTATGTAAATAAATCAACATCGTCGATTTAATTAATTTTTATTTATTATTAAAAATATTATTATAATATTTTTAATAATAAATATTATCCAACATTATATATATATTTTAGTTAAATTTAAATTTTTGTATGAAATCACGTGAAAAACAATTGTTCGTTTAGAATATATTATCTTATCAAAATAATTTATACAAATTAATACGATTCTCAGATCTTAAATATTACATAATTTATAAAGAAAATATGTTAAATTATGATTTTCGTATAAAAATATTACATTAAAAAAAAATTAAATAAAGAGCATATTCGTTTACTATTATTATTTATAAACTATTATTATTTTTAAAAGGATAAATTAAAAATAAATATACGAATGAAGGATAAAACTTGCTGTTTTGGACGTTGAATAAAAGATTTAACCCCAGACGACCTTAAAAAATATATTAGAACCGTGAAATTTGACGAAAAAAAAAAACGAGAAAAATAAGAAAAATTCTAGACTAAAAAGTCTATTGTATTCCAGATTTATTTATTTCAACAGTTCAAACGATTATATTATATAAACTCGTAAATATTTATAAAGATCAAATATCTAAAATTGATCTATTTGAATATAAAAATCGTCATATGTTATTAATATTATATAAATATATAAATAATATTCGAGTAATGAAATATTTGCGATACGACTATGATATATTAATAATACTAATTAGATTTTGCCTATCTGGTGGAATTGTGACGATAGACGCGCCTTCGGAATCCTGAATCGTCGTCTGATGATTGACGACGTCGAGCTGAATGTAAATTATGCGATGCATTTAAATTGGCACATTCATTTTGAATTATTAAAAATATCAGACGACATCTCATTTCAGACACTATTCAGTGTTCGTAGACAATAAAATAGACGACAATGCATAATTCGACAAATTCAACTATGAATCGCGTCTAGATCATTGCAGATCGATCGTTGTAAATATCGTATAATATTCAACTGCATATTTTCATTTATAAAGAAATACCATTTTATTCCATTAATCTTTGAAAATTTAAATAATTTTCAATTTAATAATATATTATTTTCTCATATATATATATAAAAGAGTAAAGCGCCGCCGCCGTCATCATTTTTATTTATAGATATATAAATATTTTCTACATAAATATTTTATGAAAATATTTATTAATATAAATTATATTAATTTTATAATATTTTAATAGTCATTTTGAAGTATTTATAAGAAAATATAATTTTTCATTTAAACGTTCGCTAACAGGTTTACGTTGTATATTTTAATACAGCTGTCGCTTTTCTCACAAACGAACGTTGATAATATATATATAATAATATTATTGTTTTTCTCTCATTTTCCAAAATAAATAAATTAAACTATAGAGAATAATATCGTTGCCCCCCTCCTTTCTTATAGCATTCAGTAAAAATTATTATACTATAAAATCTTTTATTATAGGATTTTCAACATACAAATCCGCATTCATTTCTGATTTTGCCCCCCTCCTCACTCACATTGTATAGAAAAAAAACACCATAAAAATAAAAACATATTTATTATATATATATATATATATATATATATATATATATATAAATATATATATATATATATATATATATATATAATAAAATATTATTCTATTACGGGGATTTCAGCGGAAAATCCGACCGCACTGCGAGCGAAATTTAAAACGGGGAAAAAAAAATTTTTTTTTTCGCTCTTCACCTATTTTTCCTCACTATTTTACAGCTTTCCGTGTTTTTCCGCCCGCAATATTCTACGAGAATAATTTCGAAAGGTTTCGCCGGTCCAAATCAACACCTTTAATAGTCAGATCGTGTTCTCTGGAGATTTATGTCTTCGATTTTTCCGCCTCTCACGAATATATATATATATATATATATATATATATATATATATATATTTCCGGTGAAAAATTATTGATTCCAACACGAGTTCATTTCACTTACTTTTATTCTAGACGGTTTCCCCTTTCGCTGAGTAAATAAGGTTTTTCCTCTGTTGGAAAATCTTCACGAAATTCCATTTAAATTTTACAGACGTACATTTTTATACATATATATATATATATATATATATATATATATATATATTTTAATTTAAAATATAATTAATTTTAAAAACGTACATTTTTAAAATATTAAATTATAATGCACACAAATATATTCTACAACTATATACTATATATATACCATATAATGCTAGTTAATTAAACTAAAAATGCGAATTATGTATATAAGTAGATTATAGAATGAAATATGATTATCCGGCTTTTAAATAAATCCTTTTTACGGCTCGTCATCAATTATTCTATGTAATCGTGTTGAATTTCAGTAAGTGCAAACGCATTACGCCATTGCATAGATATTTTCGTTTTGATTCCCATTAAATAATCTCTAAATATTCGACGACGATTATTTTTATCGTTTTTTATAGGCGATGACCATTTTTGAACCATATTTTTATAGCCGATCCAATATTCGGTCAAAAAAGCGAGGGCTGCGAAAAAAATTTTCAATATTACATTCAAAAAGTCGTGCATAAATCACATCACCAAAAAAATAAAAAATATACTATTATAAATGAGTTTTTTTTTATTAAAAAAAATCGTATTTTAAATAAAATTAACATTTAACGTATTCTAAATGTAACGTATGATTTATGTATTATATATAATAAACATTGCAATATACAAGTCGTACCGTTATACGAAATTCGTGCATCGTATTAAGCGATCGATTTATCATTAAAATTTGTTCTTATATTATAAATTTAATATGAATTATCATTACTCACATGATATTGTCATTACTCACATGATATTATGTAGCCGACAATTAGCACATAAAACGCGCCCTGCAATGTTCTCATACTGATCGGTTCCAATTTTTGTTCGCTCTCGTACGAATTTTGTTTATTTTTATTGTTGGTGTCTCTGGTTGACGTTATTGTGGTCGATTCCTCATCTTTGTAATCTTCGAGTTTTTCGAATTCCTCCGACGTTATCTTCGTTAAAATTCCAGACTCGAACAGCTGCACGATACTTGAATCCACCACGTAAACAATGATAATAATAAATATATTAATTTAAGCAAATTGAAGTGTAAATTGCGCAATTTTAACCGCATCACTCACACTTTATTAAATATTTTCAAATATGGACAACCCTGCTGCATGGCAATCGCTGAATATCTCGTATAAAGCTTTTCACTCAGTTGAAAATTTGATTGTCCTTTTTTTTTTTTCATTATATAAGTAATATGTTGATTAAGTATATATTGTAATAATAAATTTCTGTTATATACCGAATCTTTTAGAGTTGAAATATAAAGTTTCCCTTCCTGCAAGTAGAACGGCGTGCAATTCAGGGGTTTGCAGCATCCAGCGTACTCCTTGCTCGATCGATTTTACTGCATATATTCTCTGTTTTCTCATCATATTCCACAAACGTCCGTAAACACCCGTTCCATTCTAAAACTATTCAAATTAACGACCGGTTTCATATATAAATTTAATATTACATATATATATATATTATATAATAAACCTGAAGTATAGCAAGAGACGAACTGTGCCTTTCGACGAATAGTTTATAATCTGAATTTTTCATAGCATTTTCCAGTGCAAAAAGATTAGTTAGAGGTGATTCAGTGGCTGGTTTAGCCATTAACGATGTCAATGTTGCCGAATAAACATCGGCTAAAACGTACGTGGCCGCCAATGATAATAGTACAACTAGACATCTCGCTTTCCAGTTTAACGATAAAACGTGTCCGTCGCCTGTTATTTGGTTTATTAAAAAAAAAATCAACAAGATAAAAATATAATATTAATTAATTACTACTTGAATTTCAACGTACTTTGTCTAGAGAATATACACGTGGTCATCCAAACACAATCGGGTATAGAAAGTGTTTGTTTAATCCTCGAATGTCTCCACAGATTGGAACCTGAAGCTGTAAGCCACAAAGCAGGAACAGCAGCCATCATACATACAACTACTGCTATCAGTACCTATATGATGTAAATTCCCTTATATATATATTGAATTTATACAATATTTCAATATAAATATATACAGATAATCTTTTGTGATTAATTAGTATAAAAAATATCAAATTTCGTACAACATATTCTTACAACGTTGTCAGTGTTTGATTTATTTTGAAATATATTTATACGCTAAAATATCTAGTTTATATAATATTCTAATGAAATTGAAGATAGTTTGTTATTCATATTGTGTACCGTTGAAAAGTTATATGTAACCATTGCAATTGTCGATTAACAAAACTCGATACGTTGAAAGCAAACAAACGGAAATAACAAAACTTTGGAACAATCGATAAAATTGAACCGGATACGCGCGTTTACATATATACACACACACACACACACATGTGATTAACCTGCCATTTGAAGGGTCTCAACAGTGCGAACGTTTCGTTTAGTTTTCTGGGTGCGCGAGCAATGAACGTTCCACTATCGGCCAGCGTGAAGAATGAAAACTCCACGCCCATATTTCTTTCCCAGGATACGGAGACGTCGCCGAGGAAAAAGTCCGCTTCCTGTATCGATTTAGCGACAAAATTCAATTTCAAAATACGCTTAGTATGAATAAGTCTATTTATTATTGAATTTGGAACCCGTCGCTGAATAATTCCGAGCACTCCTTTGAAGAAACCATTATCTCCTACGCCCGTGCCTTGACTGTGATCCGGCGGATCGAAATATTCATATCTGTATAATTAATAATAATATTTTAATTAAAAAAAAAAAAGATTCAATTAATTCATTATGAATTAAAAAAAAATACTCAACTGAAGTTCAATTTTTCAGCTAACAACAAGAGTAATTTATGATCCCGTCCTCCCGTTACCTCAATTACGGAATTGTTATACAACTTTACGAAGTGCCAAGGTGGTGCCTATTAAAAGTTAGAACAAATTTTATAATAAAAAATTTAAATTAATTCGCTCGAACATTGTACGCCTTCAATCGACGCTCTTCAAACGTCTTCGTTGTTATTTATTACTAAAAAAAAATATATATATATTTTCATTTTAGAATCGGTACACAGTGACGTTTCTATGGATCAATTTTAATGTTAATACTACTGTGATAAAAAAAAAAACAGGGTGAAATTGTCATTTAAAACTCCCGGGCATTAGGAAGGCAGGTAAATCGTATTTTTTTTCTAGGTTGGTAGGACTGTCTATACCATTTGTCAAAAGGTTTAATTATTTTTGAGTTATACGTGTTTTCACAACTCTTGATTCCTTTATTACGATAATGCACCTTGTCATACTGCGTTGGTGCTTCGTGATTTTTTAGACAAAAACTCGACTCATATCGTTCCGCAACCACTGTATTCGCCTGATTTGGCTCCGTGCGACTTCTGGCTATTCGGCAAACTCAAAAGGCCAATGCGGGGACGACGTTTTGACACGATTAAGGAGATAAAAACCGAACCGAAGAAGGTCTCTAGGCTATACCAAAAAAAAAACTATTTCAACTGTTTCGAGGACTGGAAAAAGCGTTAGAAAAAATGGGGAATACTTTGAAAGGAATGAAATTGATTTGGAAGAATAAATAAAGAATTTAAATTTAATAAACAAAAGTTAAAATTTTTAAAATCATTCATAAAATATATATAAAAAATGTATCAATATATAGAGTATTTAAATATGAACAATAATATGTTTAAAAGTAAAGTTTACGATGTGATTATAAGAAACGTAATTAGTTTGAAAATAATTATACTTAAAAAGAGTTGAAGTGTATTTTGAATAAAGCAACTTTACATGTTTCTCATTAAAATATAAAAATATATAAAAATCAGTTTTTTTTATATTTTAATGAAAAATGTCTGAAGTAGAATTCAAAATCAAAATATATAAAAATTTCTCAATAAGAAAAATATCATTATTCATAAAAATTATTTTTATATTATAGATATAAATAATATTTATCATTATACAATAGGCGTATAAAAGGTAAACAATTCGAATATTAATCTCATAAACTTAAACAGATATTTTAGATTATTAAAAGCGATATAATAATCAAAATAAATAATACACTTTTATATATATATATATATATATATATATATATATATATATATATATATATATATATATATATATATAGAACATTTAATTACTTACATGAAAAACGGGTACTTTAAATATTTTACAATGAAAATCGCTATGTGAAACTTCAATCGGCGGAAGTGCTGGTGAATTGAATAAACTTCCTGACCACCAGTTCACCATTTTCAGCCGATTCGAATACTCGGACGATGCCTGATTATAATATAATCTAAAACTGGAAAAGTAAAAATTAATATATGATACGTGTAATATAATATATATATATATATATATATATTTTATTAATAAAATAATATTTACACGCCACGTTTGGGATTCGTAACGACGACTATTCTCATTGCCTCGTGCGTGAAATTGGTAAAGTCCACGCTGATATTATGGCGGTTCCAATAGAAAAAATATAATAAATTTCGACGAATAAATTTTTTATCGTTTAACTAAAAAAAAAAAAAACGAAAAAACGCAAATACATTTTCGATCTAAACGAGCCGATATATATGGAGAGAAAAAGATATATGTCCGTAATAAATATCGAAGGAAAAATAAAATAATAAAAAAAAAGAGGGTACCTTTTTCAATATATCTCTGCAAATAGGCGGATCGCACAAAAATAAAGTGGTCGCGTCAAAATAATTATCCATAGCACTCGATATGTAGTCGAAATACTGTTTACGACAAATATATTATAAATATTAATATTATTCTATTTATATATAATGGTCTTTTAAAAAAAAAATAATTGTGATAATCTCAAAATGAAATTTTATACCATCTTCTAATAAGAAAATTCAATATAAAAATATTTTTTTTTAGTTCAAAAAAATAATATTCAATATTTTTATGTAATATATAAGTATATTTTTAAGAATACACTTCTCACAAAATGACCGTAAAATATATTATATTAAAATAAATCGCTTATTATAAGTCAAATCGTCAGCTTTTTGCTAAATATTAATAATAATAAAAAATACAATATATATATATATATATATATATATATATATATATATATATATATATATTGTATATAATAGATTATAAAGAAAACCGAATTATTTTCGTTGAGTTGTCGATGAATCGACGAAAATACTACGGTGGTTATATTTTCGTGCAATTTCTTCAAAATGTGACTTCTAAAATAAGAAAGAAATATAATTTAAAAAAAATAATAGTATAATACATTAATAATAAATATATATATTTTTTACAAATGATCTCCTTCACGATATTCATCAACGATTGCCACACGTTGAATCTTTTGATTCACAAAAATATCTTTGAACGCATCGATGGCTTTTAAATCAAATTCACACATTTGATCTATAATATATTATATATATATAGTTAATATAAAAACGTAAATATATTATATTTGAAAATATATTCGTGGTTTAATATACTACGTGATGTTTCCGCTTTGGAAAACACTATTAGAATCAATACGATATACATATTTCAATTTCAAACATATGAAAAATAACGCAAAGTGGGCGTCGATCTATTTCCAAAAGTGGATTGAAATTCGTGTAATGCATTCGAATTCATTTATATGCATTTGTGCCTTTTGCACAGTGCGATCGTGAAATTCGATTCATATTTCGATATATGTAATAGAAAATGCGAAATCATAAGGGACTTTAAAGAAGGAACGTATGAGAAATTTTTTGGAATTGATATATATATATATATATATATATATATATATATATATATATATATATATATGTGTGTGTGTGTTATAACAATAATGTAATTCGAAATAAAATAAGATGCTACATTGCATCAGGATCTTTCAATGGCGAATATAGATTTCATAAACATGCAAGTTTTGATGTTTAAATTTGATTATATAAAATATAGTATCCAAGGGGAATATTCTAGTGACTTATTTCCGTTAAATTTCCTGTCGTCGGAAAATTTAATCAGAAATAAAATACGTTACAGGTATTATTATGAATGTTTTATATAAGATATATTCTTATATATTTCAATAATTTTTTCATCATTCCTTGTAATCGCCTTATAGAGGATTGATCGTTATTATTTTATGTAATATGTGATATATATATATGTAATGTATAATGTAACCTTTTCATGATAGGTCAACATTTTTGCTTATAATTGACGAAATTATGCTATTGTTCATTCATTATATTTAATAGTCAATCAATTTCGAATTTCAGAAAAATCTTATACGATTATCGTGTATTTTATACGATAAAAAAAATATAGTCTTTTCTTTTATGTGCGATATTTTTTTATTGAGATTAGAATTTAAATATTATTTTATTTTTATAGAATATTTTAAATTATATATTCTTTATAATGACCTACAAAGTAATGAAGTTTAAAAGTCGGACGCCATATATTATATTTATAACAAAAGAGTTAAAATTGAATTATAAATGTTATAATTCTACTAATTATGATTTTTATAATTCGATTATTTTTTAACATTTCAAAAAGAAAAATATATGATTTAAAATTGGGTCGAAAATCATTTTTTAATAAGTAAAAATTTTTATGATTAGAATACAAATTGACAAAATATTATAGTAATATGAAATTAAGTTTTTTGTCTTATTTAGAATTAAAAAATATATTATCGTTTTCTTGAAATTCATTTTGTAAACTCTTTAAAAATAAATTTAATTTTGAGTTATAAGTTGTATAATATATTAAATAGTATTAACTCTATAGTATCAACCCTATAATATTAAATAGTACAGAGTTGATATTAAATAATATTGGATTGAAAAATATTAATATATTAACGTTTTAGATGTTAATTAAAAATACTAATATAATTTTCTTTTTTTTTTTAAATGATTTACAAATAAATGGTTGTGTAAAAAAATAATGAAAACATATATGGTCAAATTTTGACGTGTTATGAGAATTGTAGACGTCAAATCGTAACAAGTTTTTAGGTTACGTGTGATTCTCGAACGTGCAATACCTCTGACCAAAGGGTAATCGCGAAAATTACTTTTTTAATTCTTGACATTAATTATGATTTAGTGTCTTTTTTTGTTATGTTCGGTATCAGAAAATTTCCATTAAAATATAATAATCATTTTATAAAACGTTGTGTGAGATTCATTTTTAAAACTTTCAATCATAGCTATAAAACTGATCTAAAAATGGAAAACATAGTTCCGCCATTAGGCGTGAGAGGAATGAAAGAACTGGACCGCCAACAGTTTACTATTAAAAAGTCTATTCCAACTTTGATACTTAATTCTTCTAATGTGAATTATCTACAAAAAAACTTAAAAAAGTACTATTTGAAATTAGATAATTTTAAGCCGATTCAACCGCCCGACGATACATATAAATCTTTATACAATTTAAAAAATGAAAATGACGATTATAGATTGGTATATTTGAATCCATCTCTTATACAAAATTGGTCAGATTTTGACAACGATACGTTAAATGAATTGCGTAATTATAATGTGCCCGAAGATAACTTTTTATTTCACCAAATAAATATAACATATGATAATTGGAAATTAGATGAAATAATTAAAGCTATCTTACCTGTAGATAAAGAGGTAGCGGCAAGCTATACTTTAATCGGTCACATAGCACATTTGAATTTGCGGGATCACAATTTAGAATATAAAAATATAATCGGACAAGTAATGTTGGACAAAATAAAGCTTTGCAAAACAGTGGTGAATAAAATTGACATAATCAACAGCACATATAGAAATTTTCAAATGGAAATTCTGTCTGGAGAAAACAATTTTGTTACTAGTGTGAAAGAAAATAATTGTTCTTTCGATTTAGATTTTTCTGAAGTTTATTGGAACACTCGT
This sequence comes from Leptonema lineaticorne, assembly GCA_024500535.1. NCBI lineage: Eukaryota > Metazoa > Arthropoda > Insecta > Trichoptera > Hydropsychidae > Leptonema > Leptonema lineaticorne. The sequence continues at coordinate 2,251,846 of JANIJI010000017.1, forward strand.
CTTTCCACAGAACACGAGAGAATTGTTAAAATTATATCAAACGGTGATATTTTATTCGATATATTTGCTGGAATCGGACCATTTGCCATACCAGCTGCCAAAAAGCGTTGTTTCGTTTATGCAAACGATTTAAATCCGGAGTCTTATAAATGGTTGAAACACAATGCTAAAAAAAATAAAATATCAGAAGTATACTTTAATGCATACAATTTGGACGGAGCCGATTTTATCAATAACGATTTACGTAATTTTTTAATTGAATTACTCGTGAAAAATTCCATTGAATATAATTTTGACAATTCCTTTCATATCACCATGAATTTGCCAGCTATTGCCGTTACATTCTTGAAAAATTTTATCGGTCTCTTGTCGAACGTCGAAGTGAACGAAGATAGTCTCGACAGAATTAAAATAATTGTTTACGTGTATTGTTTTGTCGGAATCGAATCGCGCGAAGAAGCTGCAAAAAAACTCGTCGAACAATATTTAGGTTTTCGTTTAGACGATAAAGATTATGTTTCGTTCGTTAGAAGCACCGCTCCGAATAAAGATATGATGCGAGTCACCTTCCGATTGACCAAGGAAATGTTACTTCATAATGCATCGGTCAATACGAAAAGAAAACATTCTATCGAACAAGAAAATGAACCCAACAAACGTTCTAACGTGTAATATATAAAATTAAATGTATATATATATATAATTTACATTAAAACAATATTCAAAAGAACGTCTCGTTTTTTTTGTTTCCTATTTTATAAAATTAGTGCTAATTATTTAGCACAAATAAAATAGAATTTTATAACTGAAAGCAGCCATTTTTTGATATATCGTATTTAATTTTAATATATGCTAAATTTTAATCGTCAAAAATCTTTAATTCATATCTTTTTTATTAATCAATTTAATCTCCTTGATATATTATAATATAAAAGATTCAATATATGAAATATTAAAAAGATGAATTAAAATTTTCTTTTATGTATATAATCATAAAATATTCATTATATTATTGTAATTTTCAGATAGTACAAAGCTATTTCAATAATTCAACGTGAAAAATATAATTTAATTATTGCCACTACGATTTATGTAATAAGTGAGTATATAAAGAATTGCAAATTTTAAGAAAAGTAAATTAAAAAATAATTCATTTGAATATTTTCAGATTTTGATTCGTATTATTAAAGTATTTATAATTTATATATTTATTTAATTAAAATTATAATGAATGTGGAAAGTGTTAATTATTCAGCAGCACTCTCAGAATCGTCACAGGTAATATAAATAATAATATAATGTAAAATTTAGTCGATTTTCAATGACAAATATTGATCAATCGTTCTATTTCTTTCATAGGTTTTAGAAGAGTGCTTTACCAAATATAATTTAGATGAAATATTCGTAGCCTTCAATGGTGGCAAAGACTGTACAGTATTATTAGATATAATAGCAAAAAAATTATCAACATCTCGCTTTAAAGATTACGATTTTAAATCACTACGTTTTGTCTATATTCAACCAGAAAACGCGTTTCCAGAACTCGAAGAATTTATATTTACAGTTAAAAACGAGTATCATATCAATTTATCAATAATGCCGGGCAACATAAAAGCAGTATTAGAGAAAATTTTAAAAGAAAATAAAAATATGAAAGCGTGCTTAATGGGAACTCGAAGAACAGATCCGTATAGTGGACATTTAAAATTTTTCACAGTAAGTTTATGTCGACATTATTATCGACATAATATTATATATCTTTTGATTAAATTTATATTAATCAACGAGTTCAAAATTTTGCAGATGACCGATTCGACATGGCCTCAAATTATGAGAGTATGTCCTTTGCTCAATTGGTCGTATCATGATATATGGAGTTATTTATTAAAAAATAAAGTTTCATATTGTAAATTATACGATTATGGGTATGATAAATATTTATATTCTTAAAACAATGTGGATGTGATATTTTTAGTTATTTTTTCATTCTTTTCTAGTTATACGTCGCTTGGTAATACTATAAATACACAACATAATCCATCATTGCAAATTACGGATTCTTCAAACAATATACTCAAATATGAGCCAGCATATTTATTAAAAGATGCCTCGCTAGAAAGAAACGGAAGAATAGATATAAGAAAATAACGTTTAAATTCTATTCTCGCGAATGATATTAAATGTAGATAGCAAAGTTTATACATACCAAAACAATATTAGAACAAAATATATTAGTTGTATATAAAATATATTAATTTAATTTGCAATTAAATTTTATTTGAGGCTATAAATATATGTATTTAGCATGGTTTTTTTTTACAATTTATTATTTTATTGCAATATGTTCAGTGAACACAACTCGAAATGTCTTTTTTTTTTTTACTTTTATTAACTTATTATTTTATTATCACAAAATTTTTGAATATAATATATATTGTAAATGTAAAAAATTATTCATATAGCCTTGGTGCATCAAAGACCCATGTATTATATTGTGATATAAGGTTCAGGTACTTAGTTTTTTTTGTTAATAATTAAAATTTTTATACAATTTTTGACAATAAAAGAACATTCCAAGTTATATGCATATTTACTCGTTTTATAATGTTCAGTATTACGATTTAATGTAAAATTCTAAAAAAAATATATAAAATAATATTCATAATTAATATTTTTTAAGATTTTGGAATAACTGCAAAATTAAAAACAACGAAAGATAAAAAAAATGTCAATAATATATTACGTATAATATTTTTATTTACTTAGAATATCACAAATATTGTATAAATTACAATACAAAAGCATCACGTATTATTATCAGATAATTTGTTTTCTTTAGTAGTTTCTGACTGAATATGTCTTCTTAAAAATGATTGAAAATTGTCTATTTCTTTTTTTTGATCATCTATTAAAAAGATACACAAGATATTACATTATTAAAGGATTGAATTTATTTATTTTTAATATTCCTGCATAAATACCTGGAATCGTTGATACTTCTACACCTTCCTCATCATCAGAACTTTCGTTTCCTGGATGTCTTAAATATATATCGGTTAGTTCTCTTCCTTCGTTAACTTCTGTTATGAGTGATTCTTTTTTGTTTTCAGTTTCTTGTTTATCTTTATCATTTTTAGATAATTTTTCTTTTTTATGTTTTTCCCATTCAACTTTATAATCTCTGGAATAAAATTATTACGCTGTTTATAAACTGATATATATATTATGAATAATTTATCAGAATTAATAAATTACACACTTTTCATACTCTTCTGCTGCCTCTTCAACAAGCTTGAAAAACTGATCAATTCCCTAAAATATTAAAAATATAAAAATTTATAATTTGAAATGTAATTTCAAAAGTATGTAATATAATACAAATTAAATTTAAATATATATTTTACTTGTCCGGTTAAAGACGAGACACCGCAGCTTTTCAATCCTTGGTAAAATTCATCTAAAGCGAGTGCCATCGATCGTGATAAATTACTGATATATGACGATTCAGATTCATTTTCCAAAGCATCTTGGAATGCTTCAAAATCTTGCATCCATTCGACCGCGTAGGAGTGATCGACTACATCAGTCTGTCAATGAAATAATAATGCAAAAGTAATACAGTCGAAAATATTGAATAATATTATATAAAAATATGCTTTAATAATATTTAAAAAATTCACCTTATTCATTACAATTATAAAAGGCAATCTCGATTTGTAAAGAATAGAACATGCATACAACATATTCGACATAAATGTGGCAGGTGCAACACTACGCGCCGTATCCATAACATAGACTATTACCGTCGGACAGGAAGATGCCAAAGTTTCAGTTATGATAATGCCAGAAGCCGACCATGTAAACACCTCGATTTGACCTGAAAATCGCGTTATAGATTTAAAAATATAAAAAATATATACAACATTTTGGAAATTATTTTAACTGACCCGGCGTATCTATGATGCAATATTTGTGTTTATCGCCGGCTTTTTCTATTAAATTCAACACTTGAGCAAATTTTGTTGAAAATAAGTTTAAAGAAGTGACGATTCCACCGTTAGGTCCTAATCCATATTGCTTCATGACTTCTTTAAAATTTATCGTATCTCTAATATCTGGAATAACAATGAAATTTAGTTAAAAACATATATATTTATAAATCAGTTTTCAAAATAATGTAACATAATTACCAATATTTACTGGATAAGGAACGTCTCTACAAGCGGGATCTAAATTTATTAAATATGGAGTATTCTGTTTGTATTGATAAGACGTCAATTTTTTAACGAATGAAGTTTTTCCTGCACCGGCCATTCCTATTTAAAAAGATAAAACGTATTAAAAAAACTCAATAATAATATTTATTTTTCGTAATGGAAAATTTGTAAATACAACAAAAAATTATATTCATGCTTGGTGTAATTATATTAAAAATTAAATACAATACAATAGAAGTCTAAATGAATATAGTAAAAAGAAATATTACCAAGAACAATCAAGCATACTGGTTTTTTACCATCGGCGTCTTCACTTTTCATATTGACATCGTTAGATGCACCCTCGATATCATTTACTTCCATTTTACACGTGGAATTCGATAGCCAATCAAATAAAATAGAAAGCGACAACAGTTGACGCCATTAAAGCATAACCTCAAACGTCAACAGTAATTTTAGACCTAATTCATTTTTTTATGTCCATGTACATAAAATATTTGGAAAATAATTATGTACATATATTATATATTGAACGTATTTTATCAATCTAAAATATTATTTAAGTTCATTTTATAATTGAAATATTTAATTAAATAAATTTAATTAATTATTTAAAAATCTATATTTTTTTTATAAAAATGAATAATAAAATAATTCAATTAATATTTATACTTTTTGATGATAATTATTAGCAAAAAATATTACATGCAATTTTAAATATTTTACAATTAAAAAAAATAATATAATAAAAATTTATATCATTATTTTTCAAAGATTTAACAAATATAAACGAAAAATTATTTTTATTTTCAAGAATATCTACTAAAATTATAATTTCATAAATATTTTTACTCCTATTTCTAAATTAAAATTTGTATAGTAATTAAATTATTTCAGTTGATGACAAAAAAATATTTAAAATTTTTAATACTTGAATTTTGTTTCTGAATATACAGTTTTTTGAAATATATACTCTAGTCCAGGCATATCAAATACGAGGTCCACTAACCGTATGCGGCCCGCCGAAGTGCACTGTTTTTGATAACATATTAAAAATTAATATTTAAAAGTAAATTTTGTTTTTCTTTTATTTGTATGTAATTACGTTTAATAAAGTTGTAATGTAAAGTTCAAATAAATAAAAAGTGATATTTAATTGAAACTTGTGGCTTGCTACCTGAATGAAAATAAAAACTGCGGCCCACGAATTGGTACACAAAACTCATATAACCCGCAATATGCTATGAGTTTAACACGCCTTTTCTAGTCAAATATTTATTATTTAATTTTAAATTAGGTCAACCGTTATAAAAAAAATGAAATTAAAATCATAAGTAAAGCATTATTTTTAGTAGTATTAACTTCAATATAAAACTTTTATTAATTTCTATATTTTTACATATTCCATCATATTATTTTTAACTAAACTGTAAACAATTAAATTATAATTATATCAATTTTTTTTGTTTCAAAACTATAAAAAAATATGTTTAAGAAATGTGTATAACAAAAAAAAGTTTTTAATATATATATATATATATATATATATATATATATATATATATATATATATATATATATATATATATATATAGTGTATGTAAACGACTTAGATTTCATACAATTAATGAAACACTTAATTTCTTAAGAAATTATTATAATTTTACTAAATCAAAATCATTAAGTCTGGTATATAAGAATAAATTTAAATATTACTTTATGTGAAGAAAAGCTAATACAAACATACACACATAAATATATATATATATATATATATATATATATATATATATATATATATATATATATATCCTATTAATTTATTCTTTTTAATGCATATTTTCTTATCAAAATGATCTCGTTTTAATGTATTTAACTGCAAATTACTATTACAATCATCGTATAAATAAGTGGATCGCAATTTCAAGTTTCTTCTATAAGGGAAATCATAAATGTCAGTCGTAAAGTGATTATTCTGGAAAGTTGAGTTTTTGCAACTAATGCACTAGAAGCTCAGTTAAATCTTGTCGCTTGAAGACGATACTTCGTTTACCATCTTTAGTCTAAATATGCAGGTAAGTAAATATTATCAGAGAATCATTTACATATATACAATATAAACATTCTCATAAATGTTCACGTAATGTTAAAATTTCAGCTTTCTTTATATTCTCTATTTATTATATTATGGACGCACGTTCAAGGAATTCCATTAAAAATGGCAGATTTAAAATCAACAACAGTTCAATATGCTCCAACGAGCCATGTTCAGCTACATAATAGAAATATACATTTTGAACAACAAGAAGAAAATATTCAAAATATAGAACCGCAATATTTTTATAATGATGATATCCAAAAAAATAAGTTATTTACTGAAAAAGATGAAAATAATTCTGCTGAAAAATCAGATATCGATTATGTATTTATAATTCCATATCGTTCGTTTAGGAATTATTTTTTAAATGGTAGATCTTTACAGATAACTTTAGATTCTGATATTGATGATAGTAGCAAATTAGCCATCGGTGGTTCATTGCTGGAGACAATTCAAAAAATAACGACCGAAAGACCAAAATTTACAACAACCACGGTCAGACCAAAGAGACAAACTCTTCCAACAAAACGTCCAAAACCACATCATAAACCAAATAAAAGACCGGTTACAACCAGATCGACCGATGGTACAAATTCAACGGAGCCCTATCAGCAGGAACAAGTTACTATAATAGAAACGACCACTAGCAGGACGACTGTGACCACTTCGAGACCCCATAACAACAATTTAGCAGGTCAGAGTCAAATCGGTAATAGAGAATCGCAAACGGTCATAAAACCCACGGTAATAGTCAATATTCGCGGTACGGTTTCGAATACTGATGGCGAAATAAAATTGGAGAAAAGAGACAACGACGATTACGATTACGAAAATCAAAATTTGACAAGGACGGCGCAGAATGTGTTTCGTATAAATCAACAGATCAACATCGACAAAACGTACGCAATGATCGATGACGAGTTCGATTTGAAAAAACCGTCACAAAAAACCGTCAACAGAGTGCAAGGAAAATCGATTATAAATCACGTAAACGGCAACATTTACGAAAATGAAAAAATCGACGACACTAACGAAAATAACGATAAAAGTGCAATTATAAAAAATTACAATATCGCATTGGATATCACTGAGAAAATAAGTGACGATGTAGCTAAAAAAATTATCAACGTTCGCAATGGTAGACAATCATATTTAGATAATAAATATTTTATCAGTAAATCGTTATTAAACAATAATCCTGAATTATATTATATATATCAAGTGGGACCGTTGAGCGGATTTAAAAGTTCTGAATAAATATTATTATTATTATTATTATAAAAAAAAAACTTTTAAAATATTCAAGCTATCTACCCACATTGATAATATATAACAACTATAAATGTTAATGATGGTGAGTGCATCAGAATTTACAGGATTATATTGGATGGTAACAGTGATAAAAATTTATTTTTTTATCTAAGAAAGTGTTCAAGTATATAAGAATAATTATATTGTATTAAACATATAGAAAATTTTTAATATCAATAAACGTTTAAAATGTTATTTTAATTATTGCATCGATTTATTATTATTATTATTATTATGTCTTCTTCTAAATACGTTCAGCACATTGATTTATAAGACGTTAATATGTCATTATAATAAATAATGTTTCAATCGAAACGAGCAAATAAATTTATTTATCTATTAAAATAGAGTCCTGTTGTTTTTTTTTTGTTTTCGTTTTATTCCTTTTTTGTATATAATTAGACTTCTTTAACAGTGGTTCAAATTTTTTACATTCTCATAATTCAACGTAAATAATCGACACGTCTGACATATTTTTTTTAAACATATAAAATACAAGATTGTAAAAGTATAAATGATGTAAGTGCAATAATAATTTCAAAAAATATATGTTAAATTTAATAAAATATTTTTTTTTTGAACAATGAAGTGAATAGGATTTTTTTTTTGAAGTAAATCGAATACAATGTTTGTATTAATGTTAAAATATATAATTATTACACTGTTTATATTTAATGTAAATTTATTTTCATTACAATTAACTCTCACAAATAAAATTGCAACAGTGCTTACTATATTTGCACTTGAGTTCTTAACTGGTTTAAGACATAAATTGTTAATATATATATATATATATATATATATATATATATATATATATATATATATGCATATATGTATTAAAATGCTATACACAATAAAATTTAATATGCACTTATATCATTAGCATACAACGTCTCTTAACATTCAGTTCGTTTTCATCGAATAATATTAACGGAAAGAATATATACACAATATAATAATAAAAATAGTGTCAATGATAAAAATTGTATTTACCAGTTAAAATCATGAAGAACTCATTAAGAGAACTGTAAATCAAACCCACACATATTTCGATGAGAAATGTCGGATATAATTGAAGAAGCATATTTCGAACGGTTTCCATCTCCTGATTTTATTATATATCATCAGTCTGTTAATATTAACCGTTAGAAAAATTATTACTCATATACATAATAATAATCAAATTTTTAGAACATTGAAAATAGGGTCATTTACGGATCGGTTATATATTTTTGATTATTATTATTATTATTTTTTTTTTTGGTGTTGTTTTTATAAAATTACGTGAGCTAAATAATTCGAGTGGAAAGTATTATTAGGATGAATTTTGTCGATTATTGTGTATGTGTGTGTGTGTGTGTGTGTAATATAACTCTTTTGTCATTTAGTGACAATAAAATATATGTGCAATGTTTATTGCGCGATATTAACAACGAAGAATTTCAATTTGTTAATTTGTTATGTGTTTTTATTTTTATCATGTCAAACTTTGATGTCATAATAATGTTTTCATATAAAATTCAGATTTTTTTCATATAAAACTATGATTTATAATTAATTTAACAATATAAACAAAATTTCATGATATTGCTTATATATATATATATATATATATATATATATATATATATCCAATTATTTTTTATTATTTTTAATTTTAAGGCTCTTTTTCAAACCTATCAATCAAAATTAATTCAACAAATTTTAATCGTCGTCCCAAAGTTAATTATATCGAGTTAACCCTTTGCATTCCAAAGCATTATTATATATAGTAAATATTGATAAAATCGAAACGATAATTTAAATTATCAAAAATTATAAATCGAATAGACGACACTGAAAATTATTAACGTATAAATATTTATAAATTTCCGTTGAATTTTCTCAGTAATACCTCATCATTTCATATATATTATAGTATAATTTTTTAAATAATAATGGGTATGTTTCAAGTTCAACATTCAATTACCGCATAAAAAAACGAGTAATAAAATTATTATTATTATTATTATTATTATAAATGTATCATATAAATGTTAAATGTTGATGGGTGAATATAATCATCTTTTATTATTATATTATTATAAATAATATAGAACGAAGCGTAGGACTTTTTGGCAAGACTTCATATTTTCTATTTTATTTTCGCGCCAGAACAGGATGGTAAAATATGCAATCGAATTTTAGTAAATTTTTATACGTTTTTTTTTCTTATTTTCGATAGAGAACTATAAAAAGTTCATCGACCAAATTTGTGTGTGTGTTTGTTTGTATACAACGCATGGATTGTTTATTGTGTATCAAAATCACGAATCTGATGAACTTTACGATTTTTTATTTTAATTTTTTATTACTAATAGAAGGATTGGCTAAAATCGATATTTTATTCTATTTTATTTTTTACTATATATGGTAGTGCTTCTCAAACATTTTTCCGTGAAAATCTATTTTTAAATAATATATTTGTGATAAAAATGCAAGTTTATATAAAAAAAAAATTTTTTTCGGAAAGAGATAAAATATTTAATATCTAACGATTTTTTTGAAATTTTTAATATATAAATATTAAAAAAATAAATTTATTTTGGGAGAAAATGATTAGAATATTTTTGAATTAAAATCAAATGACTAAAAAAACAATACATAAAAAATGAGAAAATAATGAAAAAAATGTATATCAATTATAATAAATTCGTTTTGAAATTCATTTTTTAAATTTTAAATTCAAAAAATTCTAAATATGAAGATTTTTAAAATATTTTTAAGATTTTAAGAAACATTGATGCATCGTATTTTTATGGTAATTTTGAATTGATGAATTTTATTAAGCGGTTGATAAATTTCAAACCCCATCAGTGAATAAATTCAAAATCTATTATTAGTATAATTTTTTTGAAAAATTTATTATAAATTTAAGGTACGATTTTTGATTTTTTTTAAATTCATCTCTGAATACGATTAAAATTTAATCGGTTTTTTTTTTCTTAAAAAAGTGTAGGCGTGTTACAATTTTAATCAATCAAAATTTTATATATGAAATAGTATTTATAAAAAATCGTTTTCATACAATGACATTCGGTAGTCAAACGAGTGTTATATAAATATTAGATTAATTTATATGGATCCCAATGTTTGTTATGTATTCACTTGTATCCTATTGTTACAAAATTTTCACGCTATTTCGTAACGCTTTTTCATATGTAGCACTGGAAAATTTTGATAAATATCTTCTATTTAATTACGAATAACAACATATATTAAAAATAAAATGTGGCAAACAAGGAAAAAATAATAACACCAGCCTTTAAACATTACAGAAAAATAGCAAATGAATTACACGATTGAATTTTGAAGCTTTAAAAATATTTTTTTTATATTTTTCAAGTTTAATTGTTATAATAATTATTGTGTATATTCAATATTATATTATTCAGTATGCAAAATTGTTAATATTGAAAAATAATAAAATAATATTCTAGATTTTCAGGAAAAATGAAAATAAATCATCCTGAAGTTGAATCTGACAGAAAGTATATATGTAATATAAAAATAATGTATTCAAAATAATGACTTACAATATATATATATATATATATATATATATATATATATATATATATATATTATTCATAATTGAACAGCAATTATATCACTAACGATTGTAATTAAATTAATGCGGTCCAATTAGAAAAAAAAACCACTTCCACATTTTCAATCGCGCAAATATCTACTTATTTATTATTGAAATTAATATTTAGGTATATGATTTTTTTTTTCGACAAGACAAATAAAAATACCCCTCTCTAGGTCTCATAGTTGTTAAATTTAAAAACAGTCGTATGACAGTAGAACCAATCAGTCGCAACGTTCATACAATCGGGACCAGATCAGCGCGAGGATACATATTCGATTTACGTCGTAAACCAGGATTATTGTATTGAAAAAAAAAAAATTCTTTTATATATATATATATATAAATTAATATTTTAATCAAGAAAATGTTTCGCTTCGTTATATTGGTGAGTATTTCACAAAATCGTTAAAATATTTTAAATTAATATTTTTTTTTTTAATTTTTATTTTATATATATAATTGATAAATTTTAATAAATATAAATAATATAAAAATAAATATAAAATCTAATATTTTTATCACTTGAAATAATTAAAAACATCACAATTTTCCTTTCGTATTTTGGAGATTTGAACGCGCGGTTATAATTTAAACCCATACGTTCAAAATATAATAATAAAAGTACATTTATTTTATAATTCATAATATTTTAACTATTTGTATTGTAATTATATATTTTAAATGATTAAAAATTTATTGTCTTTACGTATTATATTATACTTTTATCTAAATACATTTTTATTAATTTTATAATAATTTTAATATTTTAAACTATTTATTAAAATATAAACAATGACAGATTAATATGATGAATATTATATAAATACATAATGATAAAAAATATTTTAACCATCCATATATATAGATGGATATAATTTCATATTGATATATAGATAATAGGCAGTCAATTGAAAACGGTAATTTTCTCACGAACGTATACACCTATGACTTGCACCCTCGAAGGACACTCGATGACAGTTAATGATGATGAACAAGGTCATCGGAGTTCGTCGACTTGTATGACGAGTAAACTTGTATTTTTTCTCGAATGCTATCACACCTCTATATTGACTACTTGATAAACAATTTTTTTCCATATATCATATATTTCAGCTTCCATTGAAAAGAGCATTTCATATGTGCAATAAAAAAAATGTTGCATCTTCAATTCATAAATTGCATATCTATCGTTATATATATATATATATATATATATATATATATATATATATATATATATATATAATTTGGTTTACCTTGACTTGACTTGACTTTGACCTATCGTGATATTGATCGAGTAAAATTTATCACTTAATCCACGTTGCAATTGAAAAAAACAGTATAAGAAATATACATTTGTATGCAAAAAATATACATATATACATATATATATATATATATGAATGGTTACTTAAAATGTATTAACGTACTCGTTTTTCGTTTCTTCTTTCATTTTTTTTTTCAAGTACAATCATGAAAATGCATTATTCAGTTTCCAAGAAAGTTTATGGTATGGCATGCATTTTTTTACATCGAAGTTATATTATGTCGATGTCTTATTTCGGAATATATTTAATTAATACTTCATATAAATTCTTTCATTTCTATTTTAAGTATAAATATTTATATTTTAAATCCTGTATATAATAATTATTAAATTAAAAAAAAAATAATAAAATAAAATCAATTTATTTTTGCTATTTACTTTGAATATAAATTTGACGATAATTTAAAATAAATCAACCTAACATTTTCTTCGTTAAATATTCAAGAATTAATTAAATATTTGATTAAATTAACCGTTATTTTATTTAAAAAAAACACACAAATAATTAATTAATTTAAAATGTAATATATATATATATATATATATATATATATATATATATATTTTAAATTATTCATGAATTTATATCTCATTTAAAATATATATATATATATATATATATATATATATATAATAGGATATAATTTTACGATATTTTTTTCCATTCATATCTTTTACTAAAATAATTCGTTTTATCGTATATAAAAACTCGTTTTTATTATAAATTTTTGTTTCTTTTTTATTAGTATTATTATAGAAAAAATTCTATCGATAATATGGAAATTTATATATGTGTTTATATATTTTATTATACGAATATTTCTAATAAATTATTGAAAGCTTGAAATTTTATATATTGTATTAATCAAATTATTATTAATTAATGCATAATATTTTTTTTTGTTATATAATATCTAGTTTATTTACGAGTTGATATGTGAATAAATAATTCAAAAAATATTTTTTATTATTAATATAATATTTTTTTTATTTATATAAAAAAATGATAATTAATTAAATATCAACAAAATGAAGTATAATAAAATAGAAAACGATTACCGTTAATGCGCTTACATTAATTCAATCGCTTAACTCAATTTTGAATACAACATTAAACGGTATTTTGAAGTGCCACTTCAAAAATCTATCATAACAAAAATTGACAGAGGGAAGTCGGGTGAAGGAAAAAAAGTGATAAAATTCTATCTAAAAAAATGATACATCTCTTATTTTTTTCTTTCTCATCGTCTCGTGCATATAAAACGAGTAATTATACCGTGGGTTCGTGTACCATTAGTTCCGAATATATGTATATATATATATATATATATATATATATATATATATATATATATATATATATATATATATATATATATATATATATCGGTCCGTGTAAGGTGTGTATAATTTATCCGCTATCCACAAAAGGATACTTGTCCACATGGTAAAATATAAGAAAAAAAAATATAGAAAAAGATGGTACATATATTTTTTATATGTATATATATATATATTTTTTTTTCCTATACATCATTCACAATGGCTCAATTTGAATAATAAATCATATTTCTGACACGTAATAACGACGTTTTCCTTTACGCGACATTGTCATTATAAATACGATATCAATTATATTATGTATTTGCAGAAAGAAAATTTACACTCTTACAATTTTTTTTTTAATATGAAATATAATGAATAATTATTATAGAAGATAATTTTTTCTATATTTTTTTTCAATACTCAAGTAAAATCGATCGCTTTAGAGAAAATCGTCGTTAAAACTGAGAAACGAAAGATACATTTTATATTAGTACTATTTTCAAATTGGAAAATAATTATGCAAATTATGAATTGAACATTTTTTTTTATACGTATAATTTAATGATGATTATTTTACTCGTGAACACTTTTACAAATACGAACTATAATTATGAATATAAATCCGAATTAAACTAAAGTAAAGTTTTCCCGACTTTATCTTTATCGACTTTTTTAAAACCGATTTATAAAAAAAAAAAAAATACATTTTTAAACGTTTGAGAAGCGACTGTACGATTCGTCCTTTTTTATTTGTATCGAGATTTTAACATAAGTACACGATTCTCATTTAGCATTCGTACAACGTATGTCAATATATTTAGGTTTGTCTTTCATTGCGTTCAACTTATTTGCCGAATTTCAACTCTTGAAATTCAATATTCGCACTATGTCGATATTACGTGTGTGTGTGTGTGTGTGTGTAAATAGTCCTCGACTTACGTAAATTAAATCATTTATTTACAATGCGTTCAATTATATACAATAAAAGCTAAATTTAATATATTTTTTACATTGTTGAGTCACTAGTTATACTTAAAATAAACTTTAAATATATATATATATATTTTATGAATTGTGATAAATTTAATTAATATTTGAAGTAAAGCACTAATTAAATAATGTGGGTTCAAATGCTCACATCTTCAACAGTTTGATGCAATTTAGGTTTATTCTTATAGAATAGAATTTTTTATTTTTAATTTATTGATTTCTATATTATTATAAATCATTATATTTAATACGATAAAAATATTATTTTTTTTGATATAATGATAATAATTATTTTTATTTTATTATATATCGATTGAAATATTTTATTGTCATCGTTAAAATATTTAAAAAATTTTCTTTTTATATAATTATTTCGTTTTTATTGAATTATAAAGACATCTTTATATTGTTAATAAATTTTGAAGACGATAAAATATTTTCTAATTTATCTTATAAATCAATTTTATAGCGCAAAATAATAAAATACGATTTTTATTGCAAATTTTACATATTATTATGTAAACGAAAAAAAAGCTTTAAAATGTAATGCAATTTAAAATTTTAAAGAATTATCATTTTATCTTTATATATATATTTATATATTTTTTTTTTCAAATATCATATGACATCTGGCTTTTCAACAAGATTTATGCTCGATAGATTAAAATTTTATTATTGAATTTAAAATAAAAAAAAAATAAAAATAAATATATATATATATATATTACAGTTCTTTGCACTTTAATATGTGCATTTTGATTTTTGATTTTTTTTTTATTTTTTTGGTCACATACTGTAGTCGAACTTCACTTGTCTTCTTCAACAATATGTAAATATTTTCTTAAACAAACGTGACAAACTATTTTTTTTCCTCATCTAACTGTATTCGATCGTCTAACATTATGTAAAATGATTAGTCATACGTCAATCACAAACTATATATATATATATATATATATATATATATATATATATATATATATATATATATATATATATATGTATTCATGGGAGGGTCAAGTTTGGATTCCTGATAATCTAGACGCCGACGAATAACACAATTTCACCAGATATCCTTTCACAATATATAATGTGTCCTTAACACGTTTGAAATTTACTAAATTCGGCGATTCAATTCAGGGCACATCAACCGTGAATTGCAACAGAAATGTCCAAACTACTATTCGTTTATTTGCAATTATTCACTAATGTTGGTCAATAATTATAGTTTGATCGTATTCAATTCATGTAATTTCACACTATATGTGTGTGTGTGTGTGTTTAAATCGCATATTCAAAACATTGTGATGGCCTACATGTGAATGTTCAAAATGAGGCTTCCATTCAAACTTGTGGTGAAATTCATCTTGTATAGATATCATTGAAACATGATTATAATTTGTCATATTTTATTATTATGAATTATTATTGACGATGACAATTTTTATAATTTGTTTTATTTTAACAGTATAATAGACTTCTTTAAGTGTAATAATGATTAAAAAAAAAAAACAATTATTTTTCATTGCAAACTATAGCATTAATTTCTATTACTTTATTATATTAAAATAATTCAACTTAAAATTTATTTGAATATATATCTAAATATTGAATATTACATATAAGAATCATTAAATTAGTAACGAGTTTCACTTGTGTCATATGCTAATAATTTGTATGCTAAATATTCCTTGTATATATTTTTTTTATATATACACTTCCTTTGTAAGATAATCTATATTATATTATATATATATATATATATATATATATATATATATATATATATATATATATATATATATATATATATATATATATATATATATACAAATTGACACTATTTATTATATATGTAAGTTACATTTCACATTGCAAATGTTTGCAGTTAACCTCGATCCTGACAATAACCGAAGTGACAGTGGCCAGACCTCAAAATGTTCTGTAAGTATCCATTTATAATGTAACGCATATTGTTAAAAATATATATATATATATATATATCTTATAAACATAATATGTGTAGGTGAACATTATTTGTAAATGTCATATAATTTTTTTTTAACAATATAAAACTGTGAAGCCTTGAACTTAAGGCTCGATTAAAATCCATCACTATTATCACGAATAAGTAATATATAACAACCATCAGAAGCAATTATTGTTATATATATATATATATATATATATATATATATATATATATATATATATATATATATATATTGTATATATAAACAAGATATTTTTTGATGTTATCATATTTTACATAACAAGACTTACAATATGATAAATATTTATATACACAATTTAATATATATATTATATATATTAAACATTTTCAAAATCTAAAATTATACTTAAAGTAATAGAAAAAAAAATCAATAATATATGGTATTATGTTATTTTTTAAAATTAATTTTAAAAATAATCATATGTTAAATAGTTCCTAATGAAATGACTATGATTCTGAAACTGAAATTCCTTATGAACATCTTTCCATATTATATCCTGTCTTTTTTTATTATAATAATGTAATAATTAAAATAATATTTTAATCGTTACAAAATTACATGATTATAATATATGGTGTCAGTGTTTATTTTTTTAAAACTATTATTCAAACAGTATGATTTTTTATAATATATTATCATTTTTAATAAATATTGATAAAATATCACGTTATAATATTATATTATATTTGACTTGGTTCATTATAAAACAATAGTAATAGATGACTTTCTATTAGAATATGATAAAAACATTTTGATATAAAATGGGGCAATTGATTATATTTTATAAGTATCCTAAAATGAACTGAATAATTGAAATATAATCTTTCATACATATTTTTTTTATTTTTTATACATAATTCATATGTATTATTAAATAAAAAAAAAAGCGCGAAAATGAGTAGTTGAAATAGCATATTGTGTACGATAAAATTCAAGAATTATCATAATCAACAGGTAAGTACTATAGTCAAAATTTAGATAAAGTTAAAATAAAATAAATATATATTATATTAATACATTTACATTTAAATGTATAAAAAGTGCGCCTATTTTCATTTCAGAATTGAAAAACAAGTTATGATAGAAATTCCCGAGGAACAAATAGAAAAAGACAAACATCTCAGACAACTGCCACTATTAACAACGGACGAAAATTACAAAGAAACAACAAAAAATATATTACATAAAATCGACGAAATAAATAGTAAAACCATTAACGGAAAACAGATAGATTTCGATTACGATTATGATAATGGAAATGACATTACGACCACTGATTTACCGGACGGGACAACGAGAAATTATAATATTTATGCTATTAAACCGAATTTAAAACTGAATAATGATATATATAACGATGACGATAGTAATATAGAAAATTTTAAAATTCAACAGTTAAATGGACAAGTTGTAAAACGTAAAATTTTTCATAAAACATCATATTTAGTTCCGAATCAGGCGTTTCAAAATATGTTGCCTTTCATGTCGGGAAATTTCATGAACAGAATACCACAAAATCCATTATATAATATTGTTAATGATAACGGTGTTTATGCATATTCACCAGATTCGTTGGATAACAGATTGGATAATATAGATTATAATTATCATGGTGTTCCATTAGCAAATCGTTTAGAATCAGATACAAAAATACAATCGACAAATGTTCCAACATTTAAACAGTTTCAATGGCAATGGCCATTTGCACAATTTTTTCCAATACTAATAAAGGATCCATTTTTGTCTGTTCTCAATGGTTTTACCGGTATTATTGAATACGGACAACAGGCCGATGTTTGTGCTAAAGAAATGGATCAAAATTCTGCTACAAAATTGAATCCATCACATGGACATTCATATGTAAAGAAAATAATATCTGATCCAAAAAGACGTGGAAAATCTTTGGTAACGCAATCGTTAAAAACTATTTTAAATGCTACAAATGAACAGGACAAAAGTATAAAACTTCAATTATTTCCAAATGCCAATAAGAGAGTACCGCAACCGTTAAGCGTTAATTCTTCAGTCGAACAAAAAGAAAATAAGACATCAACTAATCAACAACCAATAAATTCCGAGGAAAATATCAGTAAAATATTTAATCCATTCAAAAAACAAGACGATTTCGACGATGGCATTGAAAAAAGAGTTCCAATATTTCCAGGAAGACCGTTTAGAACGCCTCCTACTTATGTCACAAGTCCAGGTTTTTTCATCAATAGATTAAAAGTAAGAAAAGGCGGCGTCGCTATAGCTGGTCCAGGTGGAATTGCAACGGCAGGTGGTGGAGGAACAGCAATCGTCGGACCTGGAGGAGTAGCATACACCAAACCTAATGGAGTAGCAATCGCTGGTCCGGGATCCAAAGTAGTCGGTCTTCCAGAAGACATCAACTTGAATAAACTAGTAGAGAAATTATCACAACAGCAAATATCCGATCAACAGGTTGACAACGAGCAGGCGAATATTTCTATTGAAGGAGAGTTTGTTAATAAAGATGATAACAAAAATGAAAAAATATTCATACCAAATGGTGGTAAAATTGTAGCAACTGGACCGACAATATATCGCCACATAGCAAAATAATCTGAAATCAATAATTTTGAAGAATTTCAAGGAAATCAATATCGCTACATTCAAAGTTCAACGCTCCTTTTGTGGTCCATTTGATTAACGGCTATAGATTTTAATCTATCAAATTATAAAACGAATTCGACATTTGTAAAAATTATATATATATATATATATATATATATATATATATATATATATAAAGTTGTTAAAGGTCAATGTTCTATTTTATTTATAGTCATTTTTATTTCTTGCCTATGTAGATTTTGATTAAATATTTAAAACATTTAACATTTAAGAAAATATAATAATTTGGTGCATGAATGTATTATAGATAAAACAAGATGTGATATATTTATTAGTTTTTTTCTCTGTCTCTCATAAATATATTATTATTGTATTTTAGTAATATATATATATATATATATATATATATATATATATATATATATATATATATTATAAGTATTAAATTAAGAGCACTGCTTTATTTTGGTGTAATGATGTACTTAGTAGATTATATTTTAATATATATATATATTTATATATTACACATAAAAAACAGTATTATATAATTAACTTAGTACAAATAGTGCATATTTATTAATGATGTATTGCTATGAAAATATTATTTAAAGTAAAATATTTAAATTTATATATGTGATTTAATTTAACCTTTTTTTTATCAGTTATTCATTGAATTTTAAAAAGAAAAATTATTATAATACAAGACTGCTATTTCAACTGCTCTATTTTGATAGTCATAATATTACATTATATATATTTATGTATATATATATGATAAGTGCATGCATTTCTGATAGCGTCTTCATATGAAGAAGAGCTTCTTTATTTATTTCTTAGATACATGGCATCGTTTGATAATCAACAATCGTCAATAACAACGAAAAAATTACCGTATAATGATATATATGAAACGACAACATATCACAACAATAATAAACAACAATCAAACGTTGATAATATAAATAGCAGATTTAGTTTGATTGCGCCGATCGATACGTACGAAAAAATTATAAATTCGTTCGATAATAAAAAGAACGAAAGATTCTTCTATCCTTTCGTGCATGAAACGACAACGGAAATTGTCACGACGTCACCGGATAATATAATAATGCCAATGAAACAAGTGTTGATATTTAAACCGGAAGCGTATTCGATGGCCGAAGAAAACGGTATAGCAATAGCGAATCCTATATCGAGGGCAATTGTTAAAAAAGGATCAAATTTTGATATTATTTTCGATCCGAAAGCGGTGGCCGTCGCCGGTCCTGGTGGAACAGCTCATGCAGAATCAGATCTTATAATTGATTACTATGAATAAACAATTTATTACTAGATTTTTTTTTTTGAAAAAAAAACTTTGTGCAATAGAAATATAAAATAGTTAATTTTTTTTTGTTAGATTTGTATTTTATTTAATTTTATATCCTTTCCTAATTTTACCTTATTAATCATAATTCCAAATATTAATATTAAATCATATTTATAATTAACACTTTTTTTTCAATATTTATTGGTAAGTGCAATAACACAATATTATAATATAATTATGTAATTTTTAATATTATAAATATTAAAAAAAATATATTTTTTAATTTTAGATGGGGACAACCGACTCAATATTTGACGTTGCCATATTACGGCGGTGCAAAAGGTCAATTTTTGCAAATAGCAAAAGACGTAAATGGCGTCACACTCGGTCAAAGAATACTTCCGGACACAGCAAATACTATTCAGCAGTTGCCTAATACGGATCAAAATCTATTGGAGACATTTTATTCGCAGCAATTTTCCGATAATCTTCGCACAATACAAGCGTCCGCCGAAAGATTGGTGGAATTACAGAAGAAAACGACGAAATCGGGACAATTGAAGGGCGACGATAAGATGAACTATGCGAAATATCTGGCACTTTTGGGAGATTCTGCTAAAAATTTAGCACAATTGAGCACCCAAGGGGACTTTAATCTCTCTCAATTGTTCATTGGCGGTGACGATAATAATAAAAAGACAATACAAAGACAAGATTATAACGATGAAGAAGATGTAAGTTGATAAAATATTATATATATATATATATATATAAAGTTGTTATCGGTATATATTAAAATATTTATTATTACATATTCAGGTCGGCGAAGAGCATGAAACCGAAAATGCTGGATTGGACGAGTCGGATGCTGTTCAAATTAACGGTCCTTCAGATTCTGCATCAGTGGCCGAAGCCAAACCAGTTGGTAAGTCATATATCTGTGTGTATGCACAATTTTAAACGAAATCATTATATAATCCCTAAAGTCAATTGCTCACCTTGGCACTTTAAAGAAATCGATTTAAGATTCACGCATATAACTTTGTACTCATTTTTTTTCTTATTGTGATCGGTAAATGTTATATATATATATATATTTTTAATTTAATAGCACTATTATAATAATAAATTTTAATTATTATGGTGTAGATGCTATAGATATATAGTATGTATTGATAATTTTGCTGGAATAAGATTTATAATAAAATTCACATGAAAGATTAAATATAACACAAGGTAACTGTTTATTAAAATATGCAATATTTACTGTAGAATTTTCTGAATAATAAATTCTTTCATTTTTATATGCGATTCCATAATGAAATTTAGAAATAAGTACTAAATTATCTCTAAATTCGATTTTATCGAATTTTTGTATGATTTTCTTCAAGATAAATATATCGCAGCAATTTTTTTTAATATTTAATTAAAAAAAAAAAATTCATGTAAATTTTCATTGTGTATAAAAATAAAATATTAGCAATTCGTCATAAAATACAAAGCATTCTGCCGACAGTATGTTCGATCCTTATACAGTATGCCCGTGTAAATATAATCATTTTATACAAATAATTAAAATGTATTTACATGTTAAATCCATTTATAAGTATGCACGATATAAACAATAAACTTTTTTTTTATATAGCAGAAGAATTATAATATATTTAATAATGTGAATAAATAATATTATAGTCTAATTGTATTTCGTTGTATATTAAAAATATGAAAAAAAAATAAAAAATGTATATGAATAAATGAAATGAAATCTTAAATTTCAGGAGTGGCAATAGTCGGTGATGGAGGTGTGGCTTCTAGCAAACCGGTCGCCACAGCCGTGGTCGGGCCCGGAGGTTTGGCTATAGCTAGGCCCGTTGCGACAGCAATAGCCGGCGTAGATCCGAACAGTGTGGGTTTTGGAACTAAAATACCGATAGCCGCAGCAAAAACTCCAAAAACTGAACCCAACACTCAATCGCCAATATTATATCAACCATTACAACAATACATAATTCCATCATATCCCATTGAACTGGCAATACAATAGTATAAATCATTCGATTTGTCTATTCTGAAATATATTTCAAAATCAACACTATATATATATATATATATCTATATAAAAGACATTTAAAATTGAATCATTGGAGATATGATTATTGAATATGAAATGATATTTAAACATAGTTTTCTTATTCGATATGTCATATAAATAATGAAATCAGATTACACACAATTAGCATATTTAATTTTCATAATGCGCTATATTCATATAAGAGTTGTACTATTTTTTTTTTCTACAATCTCCTAATGTTTCAATTGTGTTGAATAATTGTGCAATCTATTTTAAGTAAACGATTATACCTTATAGATAAATACAATCCATTTTTTTTTTACTGAATTATTTATGTTTTAATTCGATACAATATCCCACATCCATAATGAATAAAATATAAATAGAATGATGTATAAAAATATATACATGTTCAATTAGTTTTTCAGTAAAAGAAGATCATATATTTATACAAAAGATTTAAAAACTCATTACTTTTCTTTCATTGCAGATAGATAGATAGATCTATTATATTATAATAAATACATGTGAAAAAAAATTACTGTTAGACCATTTTTTTTTTTTTTTTGTTATTTCATAAACATCCCATTTTGTCGCTTTTGTTAGAATTTAAATAGAATATTGGCTATTAAACATTTTAAAATAAATTATAAATAACATAATCATAAATAGTATATCGGTTGCCATATTTTTAACTAGCGGTGAATGGTTTCAAAAATATTTATTTCTATTTTTTTTTATTGTAATCGTTGAATTTTTCAGATTAATTTATTGTCAACGAATAGTCGGAAACTACGTCATATTGAGAACAATTTAATTTATAGGAAAGTTTGAATTCTTGCGAATCTGACATATTAATATATAACAAAAAAAATATATTACCAAGAATCCATTGCAGGCAAAAAGAATATTAAATGAGGAAAATCATATTTAGAGTAATATAATTCTGTACTTTCTATTTTTTTTACTCAACAGATTTATTGTGATGATTCATAATATAACATTAAATATATTTATTTTTTTATATCAATTTTCATTAAATATATTCGAATGTATTAATATAAATAAAAATGCATGCACAGTCTTCAAAGAAGTGATTATAGATTATTTGATTATTAATGGCTAGTTAATATAATATATAAATGATGCTAATATTGAATAAGGAAATCGATTTTATTTTTCAGAATATCCTCATTTTGTCTTGCAAGTGTATGAAAAGTGAATATGAAAATTTTTAATAAAATATAAAACGAAATTTAAACAACACTGTTCTGTATCGACTTACAAGCTAAAGTAATTAAATAAATATATTGAAAAAAAAAGCATGAACAGTTAAAACCAGAATTGTATATACCATATATATATATATATATATAAATATTTAGAATAGAAAGATAAAATGTCAATGGACCTTTTAAAATGCATAACGGACCCTGATTACTCGGTTTGCTCCCATTGTTCCTTTTTTGTTTATTAATCTTTAATGGAATATTTAAAGAAAGCAACACGTCACGACATTACAAATAACGAATAGGAATATTCGTTCCAACACAAATCTATTTTAGAATAAAAAAGTTCGTGTAGGTGTTAAAAATAATAATAAAGAACGATGAATTTCTAAAGAGACACCTATTTATCGACGACCCGTTCTCTAATAAATTATTCAAATCCATTGAATTTTATATATGTGTGTGTGTGTGTGTGTGTGTATTGGAATTGCGCATTAATCGCAATCATCTAGATGTTATTCTTTATCCATTTATTGTGGTACAAAATTACTAATAAATATAAAATGTATTATTTCAATGAAATCTTTCCTTATTATATGTTTTAGAATATAAAATCGATTCATTTGTGAGTCATTTGCTTGAAAAAAAAAACCCCGATGTTATACATTACGACGAAGGCTTCGTGTTTTCTTATTCACCTTCATAATTGTGCATGTGCTGAATTAAATATTTAAATTTTATATTTAATATATATATTTTTAAAATTTATATATACAATAAATAGATCAAAATTAAGGTATATAATATGAGAATTTCTATAACAAAAAATTGCATTTTAAATCGTTGGGATGAAATGTAACACTGTGATCAAAAAGTAAGGTGAATTTGTTTATAAAAATGTAAATTTTTTATTTATTCTTCCAAATCAATTTCATCCCCTTCAAAGTAATCGCACTTTTGCCAAAACTTTTTCGAGTCCTCGAAACAGTCAGAATAGTCTTTTTGCGGTAAGACCTTTTTCGATTCGGTTTTTATCTCCTCAATTGTATCAAAACGGCGTCTCCGCATTGGCCTTTTGAGTTTGTCGAATAGCCAGAAATCGCACGGAGCCAAATCGGACGAATACGGTGATTACGGAATGATATGAGTCGAGTTTTTGGCAAAAAAAGTCGCGAAGAATCAATGCAGTATGATATGGTGCATTATCGTGATGAAGGAACCAAGAGGTGTAAAAACACTTGTAACTCGGAGATAATTAAAACTTTTGACAAACAGACGCTTGGCAAATGTTATAGACAGTCCTACCAACCTAGGAAAAAAATTTTACAATTTACCTACCTTCCTAATGCCCGCGAATTTTAAATGACAATTTCACCTTACTTTTTGATCACAGTAGTATGAAAAAATAAAACATTTCTATAGAAATCAACAAGATTGACACTCATATAATATAAATAATCATATATTTTCTATATCAATCTTGAATATATAATGTTTTATTATAACTGCATATGAAAATGACGATTATTGAATATTGCAAACGTTAAATATATGATGATTTTTGGTTCGATCTTCGTTCGATGATGCCCTTCTATCAGTAAAGCCTATTGAATACAAAATGATCGATGGCACAGTTGTCCATGATTGACTAAAAGACACACTATTGTTTATTTTTTTATTTTTTTTTTTCGTCGGTGACAATGACTGTGATTTATGGTTAGGCTTTGAACACGTAATAAATGTGATCAAATGGCGACTTTAACCGATTACTATAATTTATTTAAATATCCAGTTTGGATACGTTCTACGCGAGATATCATTTATCAAATTATTCTATTATATAAAATATATGTTGTCTTCATTGTTAACCCTTTAATGCTATTTAAAAAAATATATATATTTTATTTTCTTGTATGACGATCGCAGTTTTAACATCATTGGTGATCGAAAATATGCAATGCAATAAATAAACATCGTGAAAGTATATATTTCATAATGTCGAATCCAATTTTGAGTTTTTGCACTATGTAATTTATTACTAAAGTATTTCTCAGGCTTTTTCAAAATATTCAGTTCATATATAACTAGTTTAAATTTATATCTATGAATTATGAATAAAATATATGATATAAAATTCTATATCGAACTGAATACTGAATTATATTAAATTATTATTATTTTTTAAATAATAAATAATTCACATATCCCGCTAGATAATATCATAAAATATTTTTTTTTCAATATATTTTTAATTACTGCGTCATCGGAATTAAACGCGGTAATTTCCATTCGTCAATTAATTTTCACCGTAACCAAGGAAAATTAATTGAAATTAATCAAACTGTTCCACAAAACGTCACCAAAAAAAAAAAACAAAAAAAACGTGATTCAGCGCGGTTTTCTTCTACAAATATAAATTATAAATAATTTATTTATATTTCGTGTAAGCTTTTTCGAAACGTATAAAATGACATTGTTTATTTGTCGAAAACACATTCGAAAACGAAAAGCGGCCGAAATATTAACAATTATTTATATTTTATTATAAAAAAAAATATTTATATATATATATATATATATATATATATATATATTTATCATCGTTGGACTCTATAAATATAAAGACTAGCTGCAGAGCCTCATTACTTCATAGTCATCCACGGAGTAAGCATCGAACGTTGTGAACACTTATATATATATATATATATATATATATATATATATATATATATATATATATATATAAATTAAAGTATTTCATTTTTTTTAGAATTAAATAATCGAAAGATCTACAATGAAAATATTTAAAATTGTGAGTATTTTTCTATTTTTTAATAATTAATCACTGAATATTTTTTTAAAATTAAAGACTTAAAACTAAATAAATAAATTGTAAATTAAGTGTAATATATATATTTTTCATAATACATAAAGAAAATAAGTGATATACTAACAAAATATAATAATTAATTGAAAATGACAAAAATACGATATGCGCACTCGTTATTTATCATTTATGATAAATTTTATTATCGTATAAATTATTTATGCTATTATATCGATTGTGTTAAATGTTTAAATCGTTTCATATTATAGTTTACATATGAATTTATTATTATTATATAGTTTTTTGCTTCTGAAAAAAAAAATGAAAGTAATGTGAAATTATATCCTCAAAGTACAAAGAAAATATGAAGAGATCATTTCATTTATAGTACTTTTTATATAATATAAAACGTGTTGTTCTTTTGTCCTTTGAAGTTTTGATTTAATGACTTGTTTACAAACATACACACACACACACACACACACACACATATATATATATATATATATATATATAATGTGTTCTGAATGTATCGAGGATTGTTTATTGGTCTCAAATTAATTCAACCCACGTCTCGAATTTAATATAATTTTACATATATATATATATATATATATATATATATATATATATATATATATATATATATATATATATATATATATATATATATATATATAATATTGTATATAAATTGTATTTTTGAAATATAAGACATCTTATTATAAAAAATATATGACATATTTTCATAAACTGTGTCATCATTATAAATATATAATAAAAGAAATAATATTTTGATAATCCACATATAGCTATATAAAATTAATCTAATTATATGATCACTATTACAGTTATATCATCATATAATTTTAAATATCACATGTATTAGTTACTGAATTTTTATTTTTTAAAACTTTCAATTTTTTTTTATTATCATTAGTTAAGTAAAATATTTATTATATTATACATGTAAATATAATATCTACATAATATAAATAAATTAATTAATATGTAGACTATCAACTAATCAGTACAATTTCAATACAGTTTCAGCATTACAATATTACTAGTATATTAAAAAAAAATATATATATATATATAAATAATCAAATATAATATGACAACATTTTCATAACAATTAATCGTTAAAGTTTTCCCATTTCCTCTTTCATTTCATATGTATTGTCGAGGGTGCCTTGACCCGTGATTATTAAGGATAGTGAAATTTGTACGCACGGTTGCATCCATCGTCGATGACGATGCACGTCGTTGATCATCATTATATTACATGCAATTGCATCAAAATAGGAAATTCAATAGTGTATATTAAAATTGCATATGCGATACTCCATTCGATATATATATATATATATATATATATATATATATATATATATATACATATGATAGATTGTTAATATAATACAAATTGACCGGCAAGGATGTTTTGCAATGTCACAATTAATCATTCAGCGACGGTTCGTCAAATTCTAGGATATATTCGATGAAATGACATTGACTTATAGGCACTCGATTCTTAAAGGTTCGGAAGACACGTCAATGTTTACGAGCATTCTTCCAGTGAAACAATAGGAAAAAAATGCGTCCAAACCATATATGTTTTGAAATGCAAAAAAAAAAAAAGATATATACTGAGACTTAAGAATGATGATTGGAGACATTTGGAAAATTCCATGTTTCAATCGAATGATTTATATGAGGAAAATTTTAAATTGTTTTCGATTCGATATACTTTTTTTTTATTATTTCATGATTGCAAAATATCAGGTTATACATTAAAAAAAAATAGTTCTTAATATATCATACTTATATTGGTTAAAATAGTTTTAATATGCAATAAATTAAATTATTTTGTGTCTAATTTTAAATTTTTCTTACAAGTTAAAGATATATATTATAATACATACAATGCTTATTTAAAATTATTTACATTCAAATTATGGTTATTTTCATAAGACAAACCAGTTTAACCCTTTAGATGCATGCATTCCTTTTGAATTGTATTCAAGTTCGTGCACAAGGATATTTTCCATAAATAAGGATGCTATTAAGTCAATTTATGGAGAACAAACCAGAATAAAATACAATAAATTCTACGAGTTTTAATAAACATCTTGCAAAACTGGTATCTTAGATGGAGAAACCCGTTTTATCCAGCTAGAAAACTATGTAAATCAGGAACCATAACTCCACATAGACATGTTCAGTCCTTAAATATCGCATTCAATACAATTTAATTAAAATTTTGTAATTAATGAACATTTCTATTATCATTTTTCAGTTGCTTGTATCGCTGAGTGTATTGGGTGTACAATGTTTACCTCAAGGTGGACATTACTTCCTATTGCCACCATCATCACTCGTGCAACAAACGTAAAAATCTGTTTATAATTCATTAACCGTTATTTTATAAACATATATCAAATATTAAAATTCATATTTTAGATTGCAACCATCGCTCGGTCAAGTGTTATTATTAAAGGATAATCTAGTACATCAAGGTAAAGCATTATAAATGTATAAATATGCATATTTTATTTTACTATTATTATTATTATTATTATTATTTATATTTAGAACCTGAATATTTAAACCAAGATAGACTAGTTTATTTGAACGACGGTTCTGATATTGGTTTTTTTCAAGCGACTCAACATTTAAACAATGATAATGCACCCGCACAAGATGTGCAACCACCGGTTGACCAGAAAATAAATCCGATCGAATCAGAACCTGTTCCAGAAGAACGTGGACTTGGTGAACATGAAACAACTGTAGCAAAACCAAGTGATATTTAAAATCCTTTCTTAACACATACACACACACATATATATAAATATATATATATATATATATACCATATATATTATATGTATATATATATATATATATATATATATATACACATAATCGAATAATTACCAAAAATATTGCAGAAGATGGAAGTTCTTCCAAATTGGAAATGTTCGATTCTGATGCTGAATTGATACCGGATTCAATATTGAAAACATCTTCACCAGCACCGCAGCCACAACCGCAACCTCAGCCACAAAATCCATTTGTTCCTGTATCTCCAGGATATATACCGGGACAAACGTTCTATTTATATAATAATATTCCTCAATATGTACCAGGATATCCACAAGTGACCACTTCCGTTCGGTATGTGTCATATAATATGTATTTAATTTAAAGACATAATTATA
Source organism: Leptonema lineaticorne (assembly GCA_024500535.1). Taxonomy (NCBI): domain Eukaryota; kingdom Metazoa; phylum Arthropoda; class Insecta; order Trichoptera; family Hydropsychidae; genus Leptonema; species Leptonema lineaticorne. The sequence continues at coordinate 2,282,028 of JANIJI010000017.1, forward strand.
GTAAAAAAATAAATTTCCATATTTTTTTTTAGACCGCAACCAGGATTTAAATATCCTAGTGTATTTGGTAATTATCCACAACAATTCCTCGTTTATAGGCAACCGACTATTCAATCTGTGCCACAAACTCAGCGTAAATTTTATTTTATTTTTACATATATTAAATATTCAATTATATATTATAATTTTATTTTTCATGATTTTAGCTGGTTCCGTTTTATTATTAAATAATCCTGCACTTTTGAGAAGTAATCACGTTCAAAATCTTCGCGTTCCACCACAATTTCCATTTTTTAAAAGTAATGCGATTTCATCTTTAACACAAACTGCAGAAAACGACATCATCAACGATAGTAAGAAGACAACTTCAATTTCTGATGAAAAACAAGCTGAAAAGCAAGAGTTGGAATAATTTGAACTATATTTATATACAATTAATTGTGTTTCATATTTTTTATATATATCTTTTCAATTTTCAGAGCCGGTGTTGCAGCACAAGCTTTTGCAAAATTTCTTCAACAATCTTCGGCAAACATTCATGAAAAATTATTGAATAATAAAGACGAAATAATTGACGACGATAAAGATTCCGTCGCTATTTATGCTAGAACTTCAAAATCAGACGAAGCTAAAAAAACAGAAAATGGTAATGAAATTTAATATTTTAATATAGTACTTGGATTATATGTCTACTGATCATTTTTTTTTTATAGATCAATCTAGTTCTACAGCGCAATCATCTCCAAAAGCTGTATCTATTACAGGAGAAGGAGGAAATGCTCAATCATCTCAAATATCTTCAGAACCTGTAGCCACTGCAGTAGCAGGTTCCTCTCAGAAAAAAACTGAAAAAAACAACAGAAACTGATTATTTTATAACCTTGCCTAAAGTTTAGATTTTTCATGTGAAAAATCTGCTTTGAAATTAAATTATTTTAGTATAACAACTTGCCTTAACTGATATAATAATTTATTTGAATATAAAACTGTTGCAACAGTTTTCATCAATGATTATGGTATATGTATTAGAAAATAAAATAAAATCAATAATAATCACATTAAAAAAAAAACAATTATCCAAAGGAAATTTTAATATTGAAATATTAAAACTGAAAAGACATCATTTATAAAACATATAGACTATTTTGTTTACTATATACAGACATTAATCCTTTTCCTACCGATAAAATTAATGATTAATCACGACGAACGATGAATTTTGATCGTATTAAATCATGAAATGTTTAAAAAAATTAATATGCACGAAAGCCTTCGTGTTATTTAAAATCAGTAAACAAAGTATAATGAACACATAGCATGTTAAACATATCAATACACATTATTCTAAATAAATACAACGAAACATATATAATGCATATAATATAAATGTATAAAATTTTATATATTGATAATAATTATAAAATGTTTGTAAATATATGATATTTTAAATATATTATTTTATTTATAATAAAATCAATTTATACTATATTATATTGAATGAAAGTATTGATTTATATATTTTTCATCATCACTATATAATTCTATATAACAAAAGTACACAAAGACCCACTTTTTTCATGTTGAAGTAGTGAAAAGAGAATATTAACCGGTATCGTCACATTTTACAGTTAATCGATTGGTGAATCGTATTCATGACTCGAATTGTCCAATCGGTCTTTTGAAGTCTTTTTAGTCACATCACGGATACCTTTCAAACTATACAAACAATCGTCATGATCACATTCGTCCGCTTATATCTTTTTATCGCTTTAACGACGGCCGAAACGTCGTCGAATGGAAACAGTAGCGGTCTAAAGACGTCTATAGATAGATTTCCACCGGTGTTTGAATACGTTATACAGAGGATACAAGGATATTATTCTGTGCACGTGCACAACGATCAAAGTCTATATATATATCAAACGACAGATAGTTCGATTTTGAATATCGGCGATTCATCGATGCATGCTCAAGATGAACCGAATAATGTCATCAACGAAGTAACAGTTAATAATAATACCAATCAAGAACATGTCAATAGAACTGATAATATATATCAATTGGAAGAATATGTTCTTCAGCATCATACTGTATTGAATGATACTGAAAAGCCTACATTCGAAGTTACATTGCAAATCAATGCTAAAAATGCTACTGATAATTAAATATATATATCTGTAATTTATCAGAAAAATATCAATATATTTATATTATGCAATTGATTTATATTTATATATATTTTTTTAATAATGTATTTTAAAATTTATCAAAATATATTTTTTTCATATATAAAACAATGTTTTTTTTTTATAATCATACTGAAAAATTAAAATCAATAATTTTTAATAAAAAATAAATATTTTTTTATAATAATAGATAAATTAATAATAAGTATTGATGAGTTTGTACTAGATTTTGATTTAAATTTTATAGTAACATTAAATATTTTATCTCTAGAAAAAGCTCATCTATATATTTTAATTAAAATATTGGAAAAGTGCAATGATAATTTATATATTATAATATTAAATATTTGTAAATAGGTTTCGTTATAATAGAATAATTTAGTGTATACCGTAATAAGCGTATATTAGTATAATCCATAAATGTCTAAAAAGCAATTATAACACTTTAATATTTAACGACAAGTGAACGAATTTACCGTTGATTTCGTTTTATTTTTCACGATAATAATAAATATATATATATATATTTTTTTTAATCGGTGTGAAAAGAAGAAATTATAAACTTGCAAGTAAATAATCGAGTATTTTCCTGTAACGTTATTTAATTCCAGTTTAAAGCCGGTTATATCGGAGAACATCTTCGTAATTATTATATAACGGATAATTCCGATGTGTAACACTATTTTTTTTTATTCATTTTAGATATCTTCAAATTTTGTATATATGAAAAAAAAATACACTTTCATAAAGCATAGTTGTAATTATACAACTGACAGATTCTGATTATTGAGCGCCAAAATTAATGTTTCAATTATGAATTCAATAATTTTTTATTAGTTTCAAATAAAAAAGTAGATTATAGTAATAATGAACCTTTCTATACGAATATTTATCTATGATTGAAGATAGTTCAATTCATAACATATATCTAAAAAAATGTGAGAGATTCAAATTTATTATAAAACAGCATTTTTTCAATTTATTCTTCTTCTTTTCCATTTATCGCTCATTACTTATCAAATTAATATACAACTTTTGGTTCTTTCATCACAATAAAGCACCATGTCATACTGCATTGGCGAAAACTCGACTCATGTTGTTCCGCAACCACCGTATTCGCTTGATTTGACTCCGTGAAACTTTTAGCTATTCAGCAAATTTTAAAAGACCAATGCGAGGAAACCGTTTTGATACGATTAAGAAGATAAAAACCGAATCGAAGAAGGTTTTGAAGGCTATAGGATTAGAAAAAGCGTTGGTAAAAGTTAGTTTTATTGGACGGGGATTACTTTGAAGAGAATGAAATTGATTTGAAAGAATAAATAAAGAATTTATATTTTATAAACAAATTCACCTTACTTTTTGATCACAGTGTTACATCATATATTGTTATTTTTTAGTGATGCATTACAGATTAACCGGATTTAATGATGTAACATTTTCCAAAGGTTCGAAACCACTATATTCGAGCAAATATAATTGACGATCAATTTAAGTACACGTACGCAAAAAAATTTCAAGTTTCATAATAAATGGTCCATATAAATACAACACGTGCAATCGTTGAAAAACCGTTGCTAAAGTTACATCGATTCTCATTCAGCTCTGGTTCTTCTTCAAGTTCATTGTCGAGACTGTTGAAGCTATCGACGGACACTTGATTGACGTCCGCTTTTATTTATTTACTTATATATATATATATATTTTTTTTTTTTCGCTTACATATTTACATTTACAATTTTCGTGAAAGAAAACATTTTTTTTTTAAATATTTTCTTCTATAAAAATTTGATAATATCGATGGAGACGTTTTGCAGAAGAATGTCGTTCTTTTACGTTTTAATTATGTGCCTGATTAAAATTGGCGAGACGATGCCGTTGAATATTCAAAAATTACCACAACAAAGCTATCCGCTTAACTTCATTTATCCGGGGTAAGTTCATTTGAACTTTTTAATATATGCTTAATTTACTATGAAATAGTTATATTTTCTGAAAAATTTTAAATCATATTTCGTTCAGAAAAAAATATATTTTCTTCAGAAAAGAAAATATGTAAGCTTACATCATGAAAAATCATATATGAATGTGTGTGATAAAGAATGTGTATTGCTAAAGGATGATTTACAGTTATATATATTATAAAATATTTTCCAGATTGCAAAGACCTCAGCAAAGTCCAATAATTCCATCATATAATCCATATCAAATGTACACAATGCCCATGCAAATGATGAATAATCAAGGCATATATAACGACATTAATATGCCAATGTTAAAACAAAGCATTCCGCAAAATATTATAAGCTCATTACCATTTTTACCGATCGAAATCAACGTTCCAGATATAATAACAGCTATCATTAAAGCTATCCAGATGATTTTTGGACCAACATCTCCATTTTTCCAACAGGCAAATGTACCGGTTAATGCGATGGCTTCACCAGCAGCGATACCCAGTCAAGACTCAATGGTTCCACTAGGAATGATGACCAGATTAGGATTAGGACAAATGATGCCAGTTCCAATTGTTATTGTTGTACCATATAAATCTCCTATTAATGATGATTCTGATCAAAAATATGATGAATAATTTCATATAGGTAAAAAAGTGAGAGTATGATGTGGTATTACATCAATATTAATTGATCATTAATCTCAAATAATATTGATTATTATTATTGTAGACTATTTATTTTTTTTATAAAGATGTAATATGAAGTCTAAAGTATAGTTCAAAAATTATTGATGGAAAATTATATGCTTATTAGAAAATACTATTATATATAAAATGGAACTTTTGAAAACTTTCGACAGATGTCTATAAAAGATTTCATAATATTTTAATTTATATTAAATTTAAAAATATTTTTTTAAATTAATTTTTATTTTGTATAATTTAATTACATAATTCTGTAAATTTAAAGTAGTTATTTTTTTTTGATTCGATTATTTCTTTATAAATCCTAGTTCTAAATATATGTATATTGTAAGATATTTATATATTTTTTTGTGATTCAAACAGTATTTTTTTATGAAGTTAAGTTTCGATTAATGTTTACGATTTTCATTTAACAAATTATCGTGTGATATAATTTTCAATATAATAAAAAGAAAATTCTGCAAAAAAAATGATTTTATTTCCATAAAATTAAACAAAAAAAAAAAAAGAAGGAAAATCATTATGCAACACTCGCATTAATACTTATTATAAACGACTATTTTTCGAGAGATTTCATTCATGGTTTATCCTCTCATGATATATCATTCGAAACATGATCATTTATAACGAATTAAAAAAAATAATAATTTTGTAAAACGAAAAACGGATCGAATTATTATTATTCGACTCGAAATAAATATTCTTATTTATAGAAGTAAAGTCTATATATATATATATATATATATATATATATATATATATATATATATATATATATATATATTATTAATTTATGGACTGGCACCATATCTTGGCACTTGGGCATCGTGAATTTGGACTGGTCTTTGAGCTGCTTGAATTCTGGCATTCGAAGATTGAGCATTTATTGCAATGGTGTCTTCGTCGATCAATTGACCTGGAGCAAAACCTTGAGCTCCGACTTGAGATTTTGGCACAAGGATTGATACAGGATATGTGAAACTGTAGAAGAATCCTCTCGGTGGACCCTAATACATTAATTAAAATTATTTAATGGTATAATAAAGAAAACAAAAACAATGTAATTTGATATATATATATATATATATATATATATATATATATATATATATATATATATATAATCAACATACTTTTTCTTCATTCTCATCAGGAATATATTTCCATTCTTTTTCTTCCCTAATTTTATTTTCTACTGGTTCAACATAAGGTTGCGGTTCTTCTCTTTCATATTTTTTAGGTTCATATTCGCCTCTATAAAAATTATAAAGTTCTATTATATAAATTTTTTAAATATGAAAATATTTATATTCATTAATATTAATTGTTTTACCTAGGATCTGGATTTGCTTTAGCTAAATTAGCAGCTTCATGCCATGCTTTTTCGTGAGCCAAACGAGCCTCTCTAACTTCCGATGTTTCTTCAACTGGTTTCAATTCGACCTTTGGAAGGTTATCTTCGTGATGGAAACCTTCTCCGTCAGACCAGTATCTTACCTATAAATATTAATGACTATATTAAACAATAATATCAACGATATTAATAATTAAACATAATATATATTACCTCGATTAATCGATTGAATGGATCTCTATAAGTATAAGCTCCTTTAACGTGTCCATTTGATTCTATATTCTCTAAACGAGAAGATTCCGGAGCTGAATAACCGAAAGCTGCTGCACCTAAACCGTCTTGTCCGTGAAATTGAGAAGCATGATATACCTAAAAAAAAACAGAATCTATCATTGTTTAATTTATATAGTTATATGTTATTAATTAAACATTGAACATACATCTTCAACATAATCTTCAGTATTTTCAATTTCTACACCGTTTCTCCAATAATGTCCATTAGTTGGTCCAGCTTCAGCGCTTCTGAATCGAGGATCGTTATATTTAATCTATGAAAATGTATTGTTTGATTGAATTAAAAACGTGTTGCTATATGAATTAATATAATTAATTATCACACTTACAAGTGGTAAGGTAGCTGTTTTGGCTGCTAAAATTGGACCTTGTAACGGCGGTTGTCTTATATATTTTTGTGCTTCTTCCGGTGATAAATCCAAAAGTACAAATGGTTGTTCGGGGGGTGCAGCATGTGCCACGACAAAAATCTACAATAAAATTTATTAAATTTATCGTACAAGTTTCTAGAAACGTGCGGAATATTAGATAAAATATTTAGCAAGAAAAAAAACCTTGAATGAGAAGAAGCCTCATCATAACAAAGATGAAATCACCACTTTAAATAGATAAAATATATACTCAACGGAACAAATCGAGTTTTAATTAAAAAAAAAAAAAATAGACAATTATATGCAGAAACATCAACCGGTAGCCGTTTTGGTTTTATATTCAATATTTATTATAATATATAAACGTGATTTTTGTATATGTACTTCATTAATGAACTACGTTATACTTGCTATTTGTTTATAAATACAATATAAATAAAACAAATATATATATATATATATATTATTTTGATTGAAGAGGAAAAACCTGTCACGTGGCTATTTTTCAATTTTTTTTTATTTATTATGCAAAAACCATTTGTCACATGTAATAAGTTTATACAAATGATTAGATATCATTTTAAATATTTGTTTTCATATATAGAAACGTGAATTATTTACATGTTTTTATTCTATACTGTGTTATTTTATATATATATATATATATATATATATATATATATATATATATATATATATATATACATATATATATATGTAAAAAAATAAATGATAATAATTATATATACTTCTTAAATATATTTTTTTTGACCGCAAACCGCAATCAAAATCATTATGAATATCACGATCTTTCATATATAGAAAAATATTAAAAACTTTAATGGCGTTAAAAAAAATAGACGCTGTGTGAGATAAAATAAATTTTATAAGAATGAAAATTATGCGGTTTATTATATATATATATATATAAATATTATTATTTTGAAGATCGGTTAAAATATAAGTTGGATAAAAATAGTTTTAATCGAAATGTGAATTTTGGAAATCCTAAAATTGATTATGAAATATACACGGCAGAATCCTTCGTATTATTATTATTAATTAATTATTTTTTTTCTTAAAATAATTAAAATCTTATATAGAATATAAGTTTGTTATTGCGTAATATGAAAACTCGGTTCAATATATCGTTAGCGAATAAATATTAAATATTTCGAAATAAACATTTTACCCTTTGACACACAAAAAAAAAATGAAATAAAATAAAAAATAATTAACACACATAGATATTCTCACGAGATTAGCAAAATGTTTATTATGCAAGGTATTTAATAATAAATTATACGATTACGAATTACGATTTCGATTTTTCGTGAATACAAATAGATTTGTTAACCGATTCGTAACAATATTTATTTATAATATTATTCAATTCATAATATTTTTGTTTTCACATTCAAAAAAAATAAATTAAAGGTCGATCGTCAAACACATGACCGGGTCATTTTGAGTGAAAAAAATATTTATAAAAAATACACACACACACACACACAAAAAGCGGAAAACATAGTTGTTTTCTCACGATGACCTTACCCGGGTCATTTTTAACGGATATCACGAACGTGCATCATCATCATCATCATCATTATAACATCGATCAATATTCTTCGAATGAGTCAAAAATATTAGAAGGAAAATTGTTATCGATAATAGAAACGGAATTTTCGATTTCGTAACGACCTTCTTCTTCTTCGTACGCACAATAAAAACTATAAATATTGACAATGAAAATTGTTCCTATAATTTGGAAAATTATTACGTCAAGACAATACTTCGAAGATGACGACATTTTGTGTATTATTATTATTACCACGAACCGTTAAATTTAAATTAAACACCTTCGGTCTGACGTTGGAATGTATTATATAATTGTTTGGTATCATGATTATTACTCAATGTACATACAATGAAGACATTTTCATATTTATATACGTAATTTAAGATAGAAATAGATTTTTATCAATTTTTAAATTATCCATATATATATATATATATATATATATATATTTAATAAAATTATATCATAGAATAGAATAAAAATGATATATTAAAATTTTTCAATATAAAAGTAAGTTAGATGTAGAACTGATGACTCGATTTTGTATATATATATATATATATATATATATATATATATATATATATAATTAAAACATTATCGTATTATTAAATGTAAAATTAGTTCAGTAAATATTATTAAAATACAGCAGCGAGCGGATAAATAGACGAACGATTTATGATCGAAACGTTGCATAAAAATAATATTAATGAAAAAAAATTGCATATCTTTATAATTTTTAGTTTAGATTATAAATACATCGTATATTATTAGCAATTAAGAGCGTCCTTTTTTATATAAATATATTCAAAAAATGAAATCGTAAAAAAATACAGAGGCAAATATAGCCGAAGGCTTGAATCGCATTAGTTATAATATAATCTTTATATGCCACTATTATGATATTTAAAAAAAAAATCGATATATCATTACACTACTATAAATTTAAATATAATCTAATATATTAAGATTTAACAACAATATATCATGACTATATTTTAATTTTGCGTATTATTTTTCAAGACGACCTTCGTGTTTTATCATCATCATCATCATCATATAAGACGACAACATCAGATAAGATGATCCAGAATTAGTTATTAACATTCATAATATATAATGAAAAAACACGATATGTTCGATGTCCGGAAAAATCGGGTGAACACTTTCGATTTTATAAAATTAAACGTAACACGAAACGAATTAATACTATATAATATATTATATTTTCTAAATGCATTTTCGATGATCAATTTCAATATTGAGCAATGCAAGACTAGAAAAATATGTATAATGTATTACGTTATAGCATTTTGAAGAATATATATATATATATATATATATATATATATATATATATAATGAAATTTCAACGTTCGTTCAAATTATTATACAAAGCAGAAGCAACGAGATTAATTTACATATGAAGACAAAAATAAATTTTATTCCAATAGAAGGCGGTTCATATCTAGAATTACATTTAAATATATATATATATATATATATATATATATATATATATATATATATATATTATTTTTCAATACAGTGATTCTTAATTGAGATACTAGTTGTTGATTGTAATCATTTTTATTGATATGAAAAACGTATATTTTATAATATCGTCTCCTCCTTTTTTTTATATAATGAAAATATCTAATACTATAAATAATTTAATATTATATATTGTTAATTATTCTGTTTAGAATCGTGAAGCGTTTTAAAAGTATCATAGAAAAAATTCCAATAGGTTTAAATCGGTGGTAGCGATTTTTATTTTATTTTTTTAAGCTTTTAAAGTTCAGCGATGATCAATAATAAGATGAGGAGTTTGTTGAAGAAACTGGAAATGTTAACAGGATTCTGATGGTTAAGGATCAAAGGGAATCGTTATTCATAATATTTTAAAACCGATTAGAAATTTTTCAGTTTTGTAAAATTGTAAATTATATTTTTTTTTTAATAAAAACGAATAATATTCTAAGTAAAGGTTAAATAAATAAATCTTGATAAATATTTTCCAATAATTAATTTATATATAATACTCAATAAAATAATAATTAATTTGCTTGTTGTTGTTATTTTACTCAATAAAAATATAATATTTGTTTTTTTTTCGTTTAAATATAAAAATTGTTTTTATTTTAAATAATTCACATTGAAGGATCGCTGGTTAAAACTAAATTTTTGCAAATTTATTCCGAGGAAGGATCTTCTTTTTAAACGACCAAACGTATAAATTCCAAGATTGCCAATCAACAACGATCTATTTTAAAAGTTATATATATATATATATATATATATATATATATATATATATATATATATATATATATTGTTTTTGCGAGGAAATATATTATAATAATAATGTATAAAAAAAATATGGAAAAACGCACATCGAAACGGATAGGTTTCGGTTTTCTGGACTCCATAAAAATAAAATAAAAATAGTTTAAAACGAACGATAAACTTGATTTTTAAAACAACAATTAATCTTTCAAAAATTCCATCCATTATTGTGGTCGCATTAAAAAACCATTATAATATCTTCCATATATGTATATATATATATATATATATATATATATATATATATATATATATATATATATATACAGTATGTTATATTTTTTTTTCTGAACTCATCTTTAAAGAATCCCTTGGTTCAATATTTGATTCGTTTTATTCAGTTTAAAGCGGTTCGGATAATCTTCACCTTGAATAAGTCATTAACATCCGACATCAAAATGGCATTTGCAATAAAAATTCAAATAGACTTTGAAGCATTACAAGTTCAATATCAATTACACACTTCGTAGATAAACTTCATTTAAAGCCTGTCAATTCATATATATATATATATTTTTTTTTTACTAAATCTAAAAGTGCGTCATTCTATAAATATTTTTACACCATGAAAAATCAAATAACGTCATATAATAAAATTTTGCATTTCTAGATATAAAATCTATCAAATTTTAAAAGTTTATATTTCCAAGTATTTTAATATGAATAAATTCAATTTAATTACATATTATAAAATTCAATAATAGATATGTAAAAATTATTATACTTTGAATATAATATTGATATATATAAAATATGAAAGACAATTTTGTAAAAGGATACAATTTTAAACATAATTCTAATAAATTTAATTTATCAATTTATTTTAAAACTGATATTTTTTTTCTATCACATTAAAACACTTTTGTGATAGAAAAGTGTATTTTATGTGAAAAAAAAAAAGTTAGTAAAATAATAATTTCAATTGTAAAATTTAATAAAAATTGCTTTTTACCATATTATATAATTAATGTAATGTTCAATGATTTTTTGAAGAATATCATTTGAATTTAATAGTTTTTTTTTTGAAGTATTTCATATAAAATTACAATGAAAAATGTGAATATATATATATATATATATATATATCATATTTTGAATTATAATAATTATATATATATATATATAAATATAATAATCTGATGAAAATCTAGCAATAAAATGCTATCAATTGACAGCTTCGATCGTGACTCGTTTTCGTATGACATTTTAGCCAAAAAGCAAAAAAAAAAAAATATCAAGATTGTGAAGTTTCATTGTTTGCCTTCAAAAAAATAAGTAAACGATCGTGATTTAATATGGCCATCGCCAGAAACTATTTATAAATAATAAATAAAATGTTGCTATATAAAAAATAATATATTTTTTTTAGCTCGTCTTCAAAAAAAAAAAAAAAAGACGTATCTTGTTGTCGAATTCGAAAAAAATATGTATACAAAATATATTTTTCTATATGAAATGAATGTAATATATTCACGAGAACGTATCTTATTGAATTTATTATTATTGTACGCTTCGAATTGTCGGATAGAAGAAGAAAATATAACGCGTTCCTTTTTTTTTCTTTTCTTTCTGTCTTTCTTTCATTCTTTTCGCGTTGAAAAATCGAGGAAAAATTCTACCAATGCCGAAGTGCGGTATTGTCTGTCGTTTTTCTTTCTAATTCTTTTCTTTTTTTTTATGTGAAAAAAAAAACGACTTAACGACTAATAATGTTGTTTAAATATCGTACAATGCAGCGCTTTTCAAACTTTTCTTAATATGCGTAGTCGAGTAAATATTATGTAATCGCGGTATATATTTGAACAAATATATGCAATGTAAAATTATTCATCGATATATAAAAAAAAATATCTATATAATAATTTTGATATATAGATGAAAAATAATACATATTTTAATTATGACATTTATTATAATTATAAATTTTAAATAAATAAAATATACATATTTACATATTAAATGAGTCATATATCATATATAAATAATACTATGAAACATTCCTAAGAATTATTCAATTTTTAGAAAATATTATCTAGATATATAAATACGATAAAATTTTATAGGATAAACCTTGATAAATATTTTAATCATGATATCATATTACCAAAAAAAAAAAAAGTATTTTTTCCTTATAATGAGCTAATTTCATAAATGAATATTTTTAATCCTGTATTGATTCATATGCTATATTTTTCATTAATAAGATTGATTTATTCTACATATATTATAGTCATAAAATATATTTTATTACCGTATGAAAATTGAATTGTTCATGACATGAATTTTCTATGTAAACGAATAAATTGAAAATTTTATCTTATATTAAATAATTAATTTGCAAAAATATGCAATGCTTTCTTAACAAAAATTCGCGTGTAAATGAAAAATATCGTTTCGTTTATATATTTGATAAAAATCCTAATATAATTTATGTGATTTTTTTATTTATCATTGCTATAAAGACTTTTGATTTATGAACACGCGTTCGAGTCGTTCGAATGGAGACTTATTCGATTGAAAAATTCAATTTATTATATTGCAGTTTATTAATTATTTTATTTTTTTGCTAATACATTTAACGTACATTGACATTTTTATGATATTCACTATATAATAATTTGTATATTGCTGATTTTTTTTAATAATAATAATAATAATAAAAACATTAATTCATATTAATACAAAGTCATTAAGGGTGTTGACGATTTAAAAAAAATATTTTTATCTACGTATAAAAAGTATATAATAGTATAACGTTGTCTATTTTATATCGATTAAAGAATGTGAAATAATTTAAATTTATAAAAAAATATTTTTATAAATTTAAAATATTAATTTATTTTTCACAAAACGAGTCATCAGCTCTACGCTCATATTTCAATTATGAAAGACAAATTTTTATTATGAAAGATAATCTATAACTTGTTAATAATTATTTAATTAATTAAATTTATTAATAATGAATATTATAATATATATATTTTTTTTTAATCTATTCGATAGAAAGAAATTTCCATTAATGTATTCAAATCGAACAGTGGCACGGGTCAAAGACCTTACAGTGGTCAATCGTTGATTATAAAAATACAATAGATGCTAATTATTCACATCGAAACATGTCTTTTTTTCCATAATTTTTCTATTTTTTTTTCTTTCATTTTTACAGCTCATAGAACTGTTTCAATGTCAAGGCGATCATAATGGATTCTTATATATATATATACGCTTTATGCAAATTTAACGATGTCAAACGCCACGAATTATTTATAACGATCGTTAATTAATAAAGATCGCAATAAAAAAAAATATATTTGCATTATTAAAAATGTACAAAAGCGAAACAATAATCGTTTGCAAAAAAGCGCAATGAAAGCTTCAGCGCGTTTTAATAAGTCGTATTTTAGAGCGCACTACGTTAACCCTTTTCGATCCTAGTCATTTAATATTTTTTTATTAATTATTAAAAAAAAAAAATTATTTTTTTAATATAAATTTATTATATATACATTCAGAGAAAAAAAATCTCCATTTATTAATTCAAAAATTTTAGTACGATAGAAAAATATATGAATAATATTCTATATTAAATGAATTAATTCCACGATATATATATATATATATATATATATATATATATATATATATATATATATATATATATCGATTATAAACACTCTTCGATGCAAGCAGAATATAAATTTAAGGGTAACGTAAAAAAAAAATTTGAAAACACGTTTCGATCACACAAAAAGAATTATTTATATATACACACATATATATATATATATAAAAAATAGTTTGATCACTTTTAATGTTCTATTTTTTTTTTTTTTGGATAACCATAAATAAAGCATATGTCGATTTTGGTAGGTTTTTTGTATGAACGTGATGTGTTTTACAAATGTTTATTATTGAGGATAAATATAATAATAATTAAATTAATTCAAAAAAATATATAAGTATGAAGCAAGATTCAATATAAAAATAATATATATATATATATATATATATATATATATATATATATAACATTTAATCTATATTATAGTATTGAATAATAATGTATTAACTTACTGCAAAAATAAAAAGTGCCGTTTTCATTTTGTTCTCTCGTCTAATATCGTTCGAATTAAATGAATTGAAAAAAAAATTATAATAATTTAATCGAAATAGAGCCTCCGATGTGAAACCTCTGCCTCTGGTTGCCGTTTGACAGTTAATGATCGTGGAAGAAGCTCCAGCAACTGTTTTATACGGAGACGTCACACGTTCACAGGAACCTGAAGTGCGAAGATGCCTCATAGTCGTCATCACAACAAGGATATCGTATGAGATGACGACGACAATGATGATATATATATATATATATATATATATATATATATATATATATATATATATATATATATATATATATATATATGTATGTATGTATGTATAAATAACATTTACTCGTAGCGAAAATCCTAGGAAAAAAAATCATATCTAGAAATAGCGTGTTAACTATTAACCTTTCGATAGATAAAAATAATCGACATGATCTATGAATGCGAATCACTTTCGTGAGAATGGCTCACGTTTTTCTGTGAATAATTTAATTTTTCATGTGACAATTTTATGATTTTTTAAAGGTTTTTCCATTTATATATATATATATATATATATATATATATATATA